>CABFOW010004116.1:22523-45107 GCA_902141385.1 Timema californicum | reverse complement strand
GGATTAGAAATGAAGCCAAAAGTGTTTGCACACTCTAAGTGATCCTACCTTGGTCTCTACTCTGCTTTCTTGCTGCGAACATAATTTGTTTATAACTGATGTGTGTCACCAGAGACTGCCACAAGCCCCAGTGCCGACAGCCCCGCCCCCTCCACCCCCTCAGTGGTCGCTGTTCCCCCCTCGGAGCCCCCCACATCTCGACAGTCGCTGGTCGACAAGCCATTTCTGGAGATGGTGTTCAACACGCTGCAGTGCTCGGAGAACGACTATGCGGCCCTGTTTGCGCTCTGTCTACTCTACGCGCTCGGAAACAACAAAGGTAGCCACTTAAAAAAAAAACCTGCGCTCTGTTCAGACACAAAGCTAAGGATCCTTGGCTGATCCAAGGCCCGAAGGAGGCAATTGATTTTCATAAGACTCTCCCCAAGTATACATTTAATGGTTTTAATTTGTCTTATACTTGGAAAAAACTAATTGTTTTGTGATTCTTTGCATAGCTTTCCACTATAAAAGTTAGTAAATTACCAATGCAGAATTTCTTCTTTTGAAGCGAAGGCCCTAGTTTTTTTTATTGAGAATATTTTTTGCCGTATGTTAATATTGTAAAGAAGAATTACTATCCGTTCTTATGAACATATTCTATGCAATATTTACTCGGTTTATTTGTACAAAATAAGTTTATTTTTAAGGGCCTTATTTGTGTGATTTCAAGGAAGGAGACCAAGCTCAGGGCAGTTTTCCCCCCCAGTTTTTATAATCAAATAGTCCAGCTATTATAGTGGTTAACTACGGCATTAGCTGCATCTACATATCATATTATTTCAATTTAAACGGTCCTTGGTTCGATTCTCGTTTCCAGGTGCCAATTTTCAATTTAAAGACAACCTTTTTTTGACTAAAATCAATAAAGCATCGCTTCATTAAATAGCTTGTGTTTTCTTCACATGGTAATATCATCAGTTGTTGAATACGTGTCGGGAGCATGGCGGCTTTAGACGAGACACTTTTTAAACGAGGAGAAGAACTCGTCATTAAATTTCACAAGGCTCAAGACAAATATTCAAGAACTGTTTAGATTACAGAGTTTATAAAATATAACTAACTAAACTTATAGGCTGAATCAGTATTTTATTTATTTTGTCCAGACAAGTTTTCTTCCAGAAAAAACTACAAAGATATTGAATTCAACTTTCTAGAACTGTTTTGTAAATCACAACACATCGCCACTTGATTATCGCTTCTTTCTTTTTCTCTTTTCACGCTACCGCTACCTTGGTATGTGTAGATGGTAGGCCATAAAAAATATATTATTATTATTATTAGCACCGCGTCTTACTACCCGTTCGGGTTATACGCACTTACGCTAATGTGTAATGGTAGGGTGATTGTGAGATGAAATGGAGGACCTACAGTTTAACGTGGGATCCGAACCACGGTGGAGGCCTGGCATTCCCCACATTCAAAAAATATATTACATTAAACCTTATAACGATTATGATTAATTTCTTTTATCACCTCGTCTTACTACCTGTTCAGGTTGTACATAACTATAATTATTAAAAAAAACAACTAAAAACTCAAGAGCGGGTGTTCCTACTCGAATTAATAAAAAAAATCTCCTTTGTAAAATACTTGAATAGAAATGAAGTCACATTACCGAGAAATAAATACAGTCCAAGGAGTCACTCCCGTAATCGACTGGACCTCAGTGTGCATGTGTGTATAACCTGTAGGGGTAGCAAGACCCGGTGTTATCAGGTAAGTAACACGTGAACCCGTCACTTTGTGCAACACTGATAAGGAGAGAGGATGTAAAAACACCATCTAGTGCACTGGTCCATTATTGTCTGTTGAGTAGGTCACACTGAGCCAACTCTTCTCCTCATTACACGTCCATACCATCTCAGTCTGGCTTCCTCCACTATCTCATGTACTCCCTCTACCTCTACTTTTTCCCGGATAACGTCATTCCTCTTTCCTCCTCGCGACAGCTGACGTGCTCCTCACAAACTTTGTTCCCATGGCCTCCACTTTCCTGGTCAATGTACATAACAGTTGAAAATGGCAATAATTGGACATAAATCAAGTATTTTAGCCATCACTATTTTTATTGGCAAACCTTTTTGAATTGTCTCGGTTTGTTTTGGTTTTTTAAAATCAATTTGAAGCTTTGCATGCCCCCTCTTCTTAATCATTTTAGTATTTCCTCTTACGAAAGTTTGCTCGTCCTTATGGAGGGTTGCGTTAGAACAAAATCTAGTTGGAAGGGGTAGTATTCTAGTTAAGTCCTCTTAGAGGAGCACTTTGTGTTATCTGTTGTGTCCCAGGTGTGAACGAGGAGCTGTTGGACACCGTCTTGTTCCCCTCGGAGCGACAAGAGACTAAGCACTGGTACAACGTCCTTCTGGTGGAGAAACTCATCAAGATCATCTCCTACTCCTGCCAGTCCAGTGAGTTATTGATATCATCTACTACTCCTGCCAAGGCTATCTCTGCATTCTCGCAGGATACTCTAATCTTTGTATTTCACTGCGCGTGAGTCAGTTGTCCGAACAAATCACGGCATTCTAAAGGGTTTCTGTCAACCTTGTAACCTTGTATTTTTTTCCTAACCAAACCTGACTTAAAAATGTGCCAGATTGTGATATGATAGTCGATTATATAAATTATTGGTGCAGCTCTTCTCTTTTATTCGTCCCGACAGCCGAGAGTCTTCTGTTTAAAACATGGTGGTAAACTGTCGCTGTTGTAAGATAACTATCAGTTAAATAGATGGAGAGCAATTTTTTGAGTGTAGAGGCGCTCACCAATAATTATTGCTTTATTCAAGAAAGATTATTTATTTGAGATATTTAACGTGCACTTTCCAAACTAATTAATTATATATATATATATATATATCAGCACACAACATATAAACTAACTTAAATCAAATCTAGAGCGGTCACAACAACAACTCATGACCGTTAATTTATCACTGTGAAACATACACTTCACTGATGATAAATGTTAAGTCAAATTGAAGTTTGGATATTAAAACAAAGTTGGATAAAATTACTATACTTTACATAACTGTGTACATTTAGGTATTAAATAACATAATTTATCATCAAAATGTAATTTAATTCCCTGGTTAGTGCACAAAACTCCAACATGCTATAAACTGTTCTGCTGTTGTATTAGGAAGTTTGTGAGAATTTGAGACGTAGCCCTTTGTTGCACCGAGGCAGCGAGATACAGATAATATGTTCCCTTCCTCAGACTCCCGTATCAGGTTGGTGACCCTGGAGCTGAGTATCCGTCTGTTGACGCAGCTGGTGATGAAGAACAGTCAGAGCTTCCTTCACGACTGTCACTTGGCAGCCATCGAGGGCGCCAAGGAGGAGAGCACGGCGCTACTGCGCAACTTCTACAAGGTGAGGGACAGGGCAGGGGTTGACTGGGATTTAGTATGTCCCTCTCTCTTGATTATAATGGTGACCTTTGCTATTTGTTACTCGGCAGCTCGAATGGAGTTATCATCATCATCATTCGATATTTCCCGCCTCTGCAGGTCATCTGTCACATCCTCTTTCATTCCTGTCGATCTTTCCAAACTTCTTCCTCAGTCCAGCGTCTCCAGTCTGCCCCTTTATCTTCCACGTCATTCAGCGCCTGGTCCGTCCATCTTGTCCGTGGTCTTCTACCCTTCTCTTTATTCTGTCCTCCTCCATTCTCATCACACGACCTAACCACAGTTACCTTTTCCTCTTCAGCGTCTCTTCTCATGATATATTATCCCTAACTATTTAATTTGTTCCCCTGTCTCTTGTTACACTCTGAAAGCCTCTCGGGAACCTCGTCTAGATGTCCCTGTCGAGGTCTCGGAGCCGTACGCCGATATTGGATGATAATATTCCTTCTATAACAATATCGATTGGGAATTATCTCACATTGAGTTTAGTTTTAACGACAGCGTTTGAGTATATTTTAATATGTTGTGTTGTCCATTTATTCTAGTCCACCCGCCTGCTGTTTTTAGCAGATATTCTTTATTTTGTCCCTTATTCTTTTAAACGGCGCAAATTGCCTTATTATGTCGACGCGCTGATAAACTCCAACGACAATAATAATTTAGTAGCTTTTGAACTCTCATAAACAATCCATATCTAGCAGTAAACCCCACAGAGGGCCCTTGGTAGGGGTTGAACCAAACCCTCTCTTTGTGAAAGCGACAAGTGAAGGAAATGTGTTGTGTCATGGCCGCCAGAGCGAGGAGATCTTCCTGGACATGTTCGAGGACGAGTACAACGAGCTGGTGAAGAAACCTCTCAATGTGGAGTGGCTCATGATGGACCATAACATCCTGCTACCCCCCACGGGGACCCCCATGACCGGCATACACTTCAACAAGCGGCTGGCGTGCGGGGAGGTGGAGCGCGCCCGCCGGGCCATTAGGGTGTTCTTCCTGGTGCGCCAACTGTCTTTGACGCTGAGAGGGGAGGAGGAAGGTCAGCTGCCCCTGACCAACCCGCAGGCGTGCGTGCAAGTGGACAACGTTCTGGACCTCAGTGAGTACGCTATAATGCACACTACTGCGCACCCAGTCCAATTTACATGGCCCTGCTGATTACAGCACTGTTTTGCGTGGCGGAACAATTCACACAGAACCTGAACAGGTAGTAAGTAAGACGCACACTTCTCTCAGAACCATTTAGTTCAAAATATTTCACAACAGTAGATGTGGCTGTCTGCTTGTATCACACTTTGTAAGTACAGGCACACTGGTTAAGTATGTTTGTTTTGAATTTTGATCGATTCTTTCACACAAATTTTATGTAGAGGCGCGGGCCGAGCTGAAATTGTTTCAACAGATGCTGAGTGACCCACGCAGTGTGTGTGTGTGGTTATCCCCTGTGATTGGCTCAGAACACGTCACGTGACCACATTCCAGCTCTACTCTAGTTTATTGGCGGACGTGGGGATCTACAGCGAGCGTTGTCTGTCTGTGTGTCTTTCAGACAACAGCGACCTGATTGCGTGCACGGTGGCGTCCAAGGAGGGGCAGAAGATCCGCAGGTTCCTCGTCATCGACATCATCCAACTGATCCTGGTGGAGCCCGACACTCGTCGACTGGGCTGGGGCGTCGCCAAGTTCGTGGGCTTCCTGCAGGTCTGGGTTCGACTCTCATCTCTCCCCAAACAGTTGGTTTATTACACTCTTCACCGTTAGAAAGAAACTATAACTTGGACGCTCCATGCGGGTAAAATATGTATAAAACCCTACGTTAGTTTCGCATCTAAACACTAAAACAAAAGGTAAATTTTATTTCCCTTCCTGGTGACCTGGCGGTCTAGGGGGTAAGGTGTTGGACTTCTGTGCTGGCGGCCGGGGTTCAATCCTTGGTCCAGGCACAGATTCATCTGATTACCAAACCCTTCCTTCACCTCTGACAAGACATCTTGTGAATGTGGGGAATGCCAGGCCTCCACTCACCCTACCATTACACATTAGCGTAAGTGCGTATAACCCGAACGGGTAGTAAGACGCGGTGCTAATAATAATAAATAATCATAATATTTACCTTCCTCGTTGCAAGAGTTTGTCTAATTTTTAGCTAAATTGTTTGGTTTGTGTTTATATTCTTATTTCTTTTCAGTAGGTAAAACAGGATGTCTACCGTCAGGGAACAAGGGAATTTGAAGTGGTCGGGAAAAAACGGGAAAATTTAGAGAATTTGGTAAATTACAAAAAATATCCAGGAAAATGTTGTTTTACTCAAAAGTATGAAATATAATAATCATCACATCGGTAAATTACAATGTAATTCAAACTGTCTACTTTTGTTAGTAGCTATGTAATATATTATATAATTTTTCTAATTCCTACTAGACTTTATTAATACAAATAAAAATCTATTTATTTATATTTTTAAACTTATTATTATTCATAAAAAAAGATTAACAAAGACCTAGGGGGTGGGCAGGGTGTCAAAGGGGGTGACATATTTTTGAGTCTAGGAATTTTATGATATGATCAGAGTAAATCAGGGAAAACGTCGGGAGTCACATTGATCAAGCTGAGTAGACACTGTGTAAAACTACTTATTTGTTGTTGGTTTGGACAAAATGGCGGTTTGACGCTTGTGGAATTATTATTTAAAAATAGCAGAAGCCACAGTAGCCCTCTGTAAATAATCAAGGCTTGGTAGCATTACCTAAAAACTATGCGTGATCATTTTAAACACTTACCCGTTTATTTTCACTGGAGCCTTCATTTGCACAGCCACTGTCGTCTTGGACTGGCCGTCTGAAAACTGAGAGACCGAGGATGGAATCCTGGTCAGGTCTACTGAGGTTTTTCCCCCCTAAGTGGTTTCTCATTCTCCTTCCATGCGAATACAAGTAGTTTACCTTTAAAATGCTTCCTTCCTCATCCCTACAGGTAGTAATATGCGACGTTTAAAAAAACCAATGCTGGTAAATAAAAGTCATCGTTCTTTATTAAAACTGATAGTCAGTCTGTGTGGGCTCTTGTGGCAGGATATCGAGGTTACCGGGGATAAGGATGACTCTCGCTGCCTCCACATCACCATCCACAGACCTCTGTCCTCCAGTGCCGCCAACCGTGTCCCGCTGCTGTCCGCCAAGTTTATCTTCGACGATCATATCCGCTGCATGGCCGCCAACCAAAGGTTTGTCAAGACGTCAGCTAGGTTTGTTGTTGCTCATGGAGGGTTGTAGAGGGTTGGATTACCTCCATATGACAGAATTAGCTGCTATTAGATGTCTTCACCCTCTGATTGACGGCTCGGCCCCAACTCTCGGCGACCAGACCCAAGAACGTTAATTTAACACTCAACTGGATGTATGAATGAACACATCAGGTCAAAATATGTTATGATTTATCTAAGAGGACAGAAGGGCAGGGCGTTACACAGTTACCAATAATCTGGAGGTCTCAAAGTTCACAATTAAAACAACATAATTAGGTAATTTTCGGGGTACATCAGGCCCTTCCTCAGGAGCAGAGCGTAAACAAAATCTGGACCATGGCAGGGGGTATGTAGCCCTTTCCCTTCTATTTTCTTGTCAAGGTTTTATTTATTACAGCCATTTGGGGCCAATTCTCCCTTGTTGTCATTTATTTAGTATCTCTATTTTCTAAATCGACAAATAGAAAACACATAAAAAAGGAACAAACACAAAATGGCTTTTACAATGGAAAAGAAGAACACAGTTCACACTTTACACTGCTGCCACTGGACAAAGAGGTGATGGCTACCTCGTGAATAAAATGGATCGTTACCACCCAATCCCTCTCGACCCAGTGGATACTCAATGTGAATCTTTTTTTTTTTTACCACGACTACCCCTGTAGAGTATACTAACAGCCAACATGAGATGTCCATGTCTTCTACCACACATCTTTTGACACAGTAGTGCGCATGTGTGGGAATTGATTACATTATAGGAAGAAGAAACTAACAAAGATTGTTGTCTCTCAATAATTATTTTAAACTGTACTGGCATAAGACAATCTTTTAAAGGCTCGATTATAAATGGGCCGAGACCTATTTTCTCGAATCCAAATTTGGACCCTAAAGTATTTTTTTTTAAAAGTACATTTCAAGTTAAAGTGTTTTATTAAATTTAGAAACTGTTATCTAAGATTTGGTGCTACTGATAATGATATTTGGTTTGTCGTGTCTATTATGTCATTAACAAAGAATAGAACCTTTTTTTACTAAACTATTTATGTTTAAAACAGTTTGTACATTTGTTTTTTTTTATGAGGGTGCTATTTGTCCGGCAGGCTATCCAAGGGACGCATCAAGGCCCGTCAGAAGAAAATGCACATGATCGCCCGGCTGTTAGATCTGCCCAGTAACGCCCTGCCGTGCCCATCCCCGCCGGTCTACAACCTACTGGCGCACCGGCACATAGATGGTGCCACGCGTAAGGGGAACCCTCCTATCTCTCGTCCTTTGTATCTAAATAATTGGACTTTACCGCGGTTAAATATTCATTTTTACACTTAGCTTTCTAATAATTAATTTAATGGTTCCAACTACTCCCATCAGTGAGGCAACAATCTAGTCTGGAGTTTGATTCCTGGGCAGGTGTATTCACAGTAGTTTTACCTAAAAAAAAAATAGTCTTCCCTTTTTTTCTTCTCTTAATTCCAGGAACATTTCCACTAAATCCTACCTTTAACCTCTTTATTCCACTAGTAAAAGTGTGACCTGCTTCGGTGGTCGCGTGGTCTAAGGCGCACTCTCGCAATAGACTAGACTGACAGTGACGGGGAGATGGAGGTTCGAATCTTAGTCGAGTGTACTGAGGGGAGTTTATCCAAAATGGTTTTACACTCTCTCTCCACGCAAATGCAGGTACACTTCCTCTAAATATATATACTAATATACTTAGCACCGCGTCTTACTACCTGTTCGGGTTATACGCTTTAAGTACTAATTACTCAAATGGATTAGGAATTGGGAAGGTTGAAATAGAGGAAGTGAACCCGCATTTGCTTGGAGAGAGTGGAAAACCATTTAGGAAAAACCACCCCCAGTTCACCCGACCGAGATTCGAACCTCGATCTCCCCGTCCTCAGCAGTCGAGCTCAACACGACAAGCGCGTTAGCCAGCTACGCCACCGAGGCGGGTCTCTAAATATAACCTTATTCCTTAAACCAATAGCATAATTATTACATATGTATATAACCCGAATGGGTAGTAAGACGCGGTGCTAAATACTGTGTGAACAGAAATACTCGCCTTCTTTTCGGGCTTCTCACCAAAGTTATCGGATATAAGAACAATCCGCGAGTATCCGGACAAACGCCCGCTGTAGGTTCCTGTGCGTGTCTTGCAGGGCGCCTGAGCCGAGACGGGGTACACCACCGCCCGCTCTTCACTGTCAACAAGGTGCCCGGGTTTGCGGCCGCCATGAGGAGGGAGAGCCTTACCCCGGGGAAACCACGCGGGGACTCGCAAGGTGAGTCCTGGGACCTCACGTTTGTCAGATAAAGGAGCAGTGCCCTCAAGTTTTCTGAGTTTATGGTGTCAGAGGAATTACTGACAGTAATAGATACAATTCAGTAGTTCCCCAGCTCTAGTGACCCGTTTATGTGATTGCCTGGCCCTTCACAGAGCGACTGGGCCGAGCGTCTGTGTCTGGTCCGTCGGGGCCCCACCACGCTGGTGCGGTCAAGTCCAGGGACGGGTCTCCAAGGTCCCCGAAACTTCCTCGGCCTCGCAGTGAGGAGATCCCCCTGGAGGACATGGGCTCCAAGGTCAGCAGCGTGCGCCGACACTGTGAGCCCCGTGCTAACGACTATGCACGCACGTGCACACACATGTTCTTCTAGCACAACACACACACATGCACACGTGTTTAATATGAAGCCCATCACTAAGATCACACCAGTCATATATCACTAGTTTTCACACTAAACCATCTTTTTCATCTTTGAATTAAATCGTAGGTGTGTGCGAAGATTCACAACTTTAACTTTGTTTTGAGGAAAATGCCATCTGCAACAATTACAAAGCTTTGCTAATGGAAATAGCTAGAATTTTGAATTCCCAGTTTATCATCGCCATCCTGAGCTGTTCCGTATTCCGTGTATCGTATACCAATATTGATCTGAAAAACTCTGAGGTATTATAATTGTACTCGCTTTGTGACCACATAATATGAGGCACTTTTCTCACTGTAGACTAGACTGATAATGACGAGGAGGTTGAGGTTCGAATCGAAACTAAAAGTGTTCATAAAGACCACACACTAAGGGAATAAGTGTAATATTGCACCAGCATTTGTTAGCAAGGAGTTTTCGTTGAGACCAACCTGTCTGTTTGTTCTCTTTGTCCCGACAGCACAAGAGCCGAGACAGCAGCCCCCTAGAGTCGCCCCTCGCTCCCTCCCCGCCCATCCTCTCGCCGGACAGGGTGCTCCCCGCCCGACGACTCGTCCTGATCGCCAGCTCACCGGTCTCGCCCGCTCCTCTCCTTCAGCCTCCGAGTCTCGGCATCACCGAGAGTCCCCTTGAGTCGGACCCGCAGCCGGAGAGCCCGGGCCCCGCCCCGCCGCTCGTGTCGGAGGAGACATCCTTCACGGAGGACAGCGGTGAGGACCGGCGAGGCAGGCGCAAGGGGATGGTGGAGACCGTCTGATCAAACTCCGTCTCTTGATTCATTTGTTTACTCTTCACATAATGTTTGTATTGTTGTACTTACACTACTGTGTGTCCCTAGTGTAACAGTGTACAGGTCGCGAGAACACACGATACAGCGACCTCTCTCTGCTCCGCTCAAGACGACTCGCACCTCTCTCGCAGCAAGCACAATCCACATTTCCCCTCTCCTTACCCCTACATCTCCTCTCCCGCCAATGGGAGCTAGGCTCATCAACACGAGAACCGATAGAATAATAAATATAAGATGATTCTTACAAGAACAGTTCTCACTATACACTGCTGCCACTGGACAAACAGGTAATGGCTGCCCGTTGAAGAATATTTTATTGCGACCGCCGTTTCCTTGATCTAGAACTCATTGTATTAGGAGAGCGCTACCCAGCTTGGAATTTGTAACCGAGCGCTTGGCTAAATCCTGGTTTGAATTAGTAGATGCACTCGGCACTTACCTGAGTGATGCTGCTTTAAAAATTGTTTTGATAAGACACAGAAACGCAGCCGGCCGTTTAAGACGAGTTTCCACCGATACAGGGAGCTTCTGATTGGAGGTAGATTGTGACGAGGCTGCTTGTCTTTAGTGTCCAATGTTCTCTGAACACTTTCTAAACCAACATCACTTTCTCTGAACACTTTCTAAACCAACATCCCTCCCTACCAAATTAATCCAGGGAACAAAATTGGGAATTTATAAAGAGGAAGAATTTAAGGTGATGCTGTGGGGGACGCGAGAAGTGGACAGTGTTTTTGGTCAAAATAAATAAAATATTGCTCCAGTGGAATTTTCTCCACACGTTGATATCAACAGTTGTTGAATATCTGTCGTGAGAAAAGCAACATTAAATTACAAACTTTTTTAATCGAGAGAAAAAGTTGTTATTAAATTCCAGGATATCTATGACAAATATTCAACAACTGTTGATATCAACACTTGAAGAAAATTAAACTTTGTTTATACTAAAGCGGTATTTCATGTATTCTGACCAAAAAGTTTTTCTATAAAAACTGCAAAAACACTGACTTTCTCTTTGTGTCCTCTACTTCCTGACTTAAACTTATTGTCTGTCGTTCTCCTACCCTCCTCCCAATCCTTCTGTGTAGTCTTACGTTCCTCAAGTTACATGTTTAACATTAAATACCAGTACCTTCATTTACTTTACAGTACAAATATGATTGCAAATAATTAGTTAATCAGTTCAATTTGAACTCCTGAAAGGATTTCTCCGAAATAATTCTTTGATCACGAGTTTTGTTCTATTTGTAGGAAAGTACAGGAATGGTGGGTGGAAAATAAGCACAATTTGGCTTTTACAAAGAAAAGAAGTTCACAGTTCACACTTGACATTCCTGCCATTATCCGCCATTACTGTGCCATCTTCTAAATGTAACAAAATGCCTCAAAAAGTGAAAAGAGCTTTTCCTTAAAGAGATCATTAATGAGTTTATTAGAATCTTCAAACAAATCTCATCGCAATGTCGCCAACATATTATATGCTAATTATAAGGACAAGATTATAACCCGTCGACATTTTATACTTGCAATATAATAGTAAGAACACTGTGGAAACTACTTTCATGTATTCATACGTAAAGTCATGTGCCACTTTTGATAGTTGGAATCAATACTTATAAAATAATAATATTAATTTATAGTAAAATGTTATCAATGTTTAATGCAAAAAAAACAAGTTTGTATTTTATAAACAGCCATTCCTATCGTGTTGGTACAGTACTTAATTTGTAAATTAGAGATAAGTTGTGATATTATTGTAAATACATTAGCGCTACGCATGTGGGCCGCTGCAGAGTGTATTGAATATTACTCTGTGCTGGGAGTGTCGAGGTACAGCTGTTACCAATAATTAAATTATGGGCTCGTTCTAATTAAGGGTTTATAAAATTATAAAATTGCACAAATAAAAGTAAACACTAAGGATGGGACCCTCAAATCCTTGAATCCTTAAGGCTATTCAAGACGCAAATCCCTAAAAAAAAAAAAGTTTTTCTTTTTTAAATCCTACGAGTGAAATTTGTTTTAGAACTGTAATACTGCTCATTTGTTGATAAGAACCAATTATAATTATAGGATGAAGTCAACAAGACCCCAGACCAGTAATTTAACGTTCAAATGAATGTATCAATGTATTATAAGAAATAATTTTAACATTCATTTACTATTTGTATTTTATATCATTATATTTCCTCGGGTTTTCTTAATTTTTTTTTCCAAGATTCTGATTCAAAGCTAGATTGGAGATTCGGATTTGTAGAATTCATTAAAACTACTTCCTGTCCACTGTTACTATTACTTCCTGAGGAAGATGCTATAATAGCATCAAAATATCGAAGTGTGTGTAAATATGTGGTAGTGTTTCTACTTTTATTTGTGCTCTGTTATATTCCTACAATCCTATTATTTTATTTATTATATTTTGGAATTTTTGTGAGCCCAGTTCGTCACGTGGGTAAGAAAGGTTTGTTTTTAATATCTCGCTCAAAATTAGCTTGGATTAACAACTACTCCCCATTGATTATATATTTCAGAAATGGGTTTAAGAAAATGCAGAAAATTACATTTTTAATAAATCCTGAAAGATAGAACTGAGGTGAATGTGAGTGAGGTCGTAGTTAGTCTCGTCATGTCTCGACATGTCTCGTCATGTCATGAACTAAGGTTGATAAACAGAGACGAGCTGTGATTGTTCATCCGTTTACCATGTTTGTCGGTTCTTGCCTCGTTAACCCCTCGGGTAACACGGACCTGCCGCGCTTTAGTTGACAAACTGGCCTTGCTCTGGGCCGGAGCGCCAACTCGTCACAAGGACCGTGTCTGTGGTTGGCTCTCATCGACCACCACCCGGCCCACTTTCTACAAAAAACAACTTAATGGCAGGAGAACTTAGTTAATCCAACCCAACCGGCACGGAAGCTTGTCCGGACTTACCGGGAGAACACGGACAGGTCCGCTGGGGGATTGCGCGTGAACGTTCTCGCGTGTTTGAAAAGAGGATAGAAGGGCCAAACCTACTCGCCAGAAAACTGTAGCTCTCAAAGTCAGACTATGGCTAGAGGTAGGTCATGGTCACTGTTCGACTCTTGGTAGATGGATACAACATTGTATTTATATTATATTTAATTATCAGTTATTGTTCATCGAGTGGTGTTGGTAGGCCTGCTTGGGAGGAAAGGAAAGAAGGTTATCCCAGGTCAAGACCAGGGATTTGGTAATATATTGGTGAGCAACCTCCCACCCACGAACCCTTCCGAGGGGGGCTCGTATGACTCTAGTACTATAGCATAATAATTAAAGGTGTTAATGGAAAATATAAACAATATGGTAGATAAATAATTATTTATTTACTAAATTTTTCCTATAGAAAATAAATCGATCAGCCAATACTTTTGTTCCTAGACTGTAAAAAAAAAGCAAATGGTGCTAATATTGTGAGTTTTGCAACAAAAAAAAACTGATTATTGTATCTGTATTAAAATTAATTTGTTCCTCGTTGAGTGTTGACAGTAATGCAAAGGGGTTATTCTCGGCTGTCAGGAAGTCTCGGACCCTGAGAACCCCTCCAACTTGTATTTTTGTGTGTAGCAGACAGTCTGTGTATATTTCTGACCCTCGCTTGTTTGTGTAGTTACTTGAAACATATCGGTGATCTATCGTGCCCAAGGTTGTGTTACTTAGCTTGTAGAGACAGTTCCTTCACGTGGCGGTCGCCGACGTGGGGAAATGTGGGAGCCACGAACAAAACTCAAAACTAAAACATGATTTGCGGTCAAATCTTTGTTTCGAGTCATTTCATTTCCTTGTAATGTTTTAAATTCTGGGGTGTGTCATTTCTTCAAAGTACAAGTCAAATTTTAGTAAACGCTTGGATTTTTAAAAAGTTTCCCACGATTAGAAATGTTGTCGAGTTAAACTCATTTGATTCATTTTTTAAATATTATGTTTTATCCAACAGAGCGTCAATATTTCCTTTTGTCTGGTTAAAAATATCTTATCAAGATTTAAATATGATTGTAGATTTGGAACATCAGATAATAACTTGCTTTTTAAAAAGATGATTGCCGAGGATGAAGAGCTCGAAGTTTGAATCTCGGCCGGGTGAACTGGGGGTAGTTTTCCCACTCTCCTTCCTTGCATATGTGGGCTCACTTCCTATAAATTCGACCTTCTCAATTCCTAACCCATTAGCTTAATTAGTACTGAAGCATTTAACCTGAACAGGTAGTAAGACACGGTGATAAATATTATAATTATTAATTCAAGTATTTCGTCTTATTACTCAAAAGTTGACAAAAAGTCAATGTTTTTATTGAAACCCTAGTGGAAGTGTACAATACCCGCTCTCACACCTCTATCGAGCTGTCGAGTGTTTTAGAAGATGAGTGCAAGTCGAGTTTTAGTAGCTGCCTGAACTCTTTAAGATATTTTAGTTGTTTTGGGTGACCTGGCGGTCTAGGGGTAAGGTGTCAAGACTTCTGTACTGGGGGTCCGGGGTTCAATCTTCGGTCCCGGCACAGATTTATCTGATTACCAAATTCTTCCTTCACCTCTGACAAGACATCTTGTGAATGTGGGGAATGCCAGACCTCCACCGTGGTTCGGATCCCACGTTAAACTGTAGGTCCTCCATTTCATCTCACAATCACCCTACCATTACACATTAGCGTATAACCCGAACGGGTAGTAAGACGCGGTGCTAATAATAATAATTTAGTTGTTTCGGCCATGCCTGGATTGTAACCCAGGACCCTTAGCTTAGTTATTAGACACGCTACCAACCGAGCTAACATATCGGACAAGAAATAATGTAATTATATTTAAAATAATATGTTTGTATTTATTTTTGGTCTATGGATGAATCTATTATAGAACTTAAACTTGAAATGTTTCTTATTCAAATCTCGCACCATAATAAGGGCCTACTTGAACTAAAAAAAACAACTTGTTTTCATCCAACTCGAATATAATTAGGGGGGGGGGGGCTACTCAAACACCCCTAGTTTTTGATGAAACTTTACAGTGTACCTTTTTAATGTAATGAGTGACTTTGTATTTGATTTAGTCACTTTCACCAATTACTCTTAATTGCTCAAATAGATAAATAGAACTTTAATTAATAGTTTTGTTCTTGTTGTCACAAGAAATAAATTTATTTAATCGCTAGCAATTCTCTTATTAGTACAGTTCATTAATCATCAGCTGGTTTCGTTAATAACAATATTCTTGGTATTTAGAATAATAAATTAGAGAAACAGATTATCCATTGTGTGATGATAGCAAAATAATGAGGTGAGTTAACGATGTTTTGGATACTCACATCCCTTCTTACACTTTGATGCCTCCTTAAATACCAGATTTTTTCAAAAATCTTTAATTCAATATATTATGTTTACAAATGAAATGAGACATCTCACTGATTTTGTTGAAAGCGGACCTGACTGTAATGTTGAATAGCCACTTACCTATATTGTGGCGAGTAGTCTTACCTTGTTAGCTTGTTGCGTTCTCACGGTAAGCACACGCGTGTTTCAGTTGAACGGACGGGAGGCTAGACAGTGTGTACAACCCGTTACAGGTGTGTCATAGTTGTTGGCAATGGAGCACAAATAAAAGTAAAATCACTTCAATCAAACTTACATCGAGTCCAACATCTTATAAATGTTCTTTCAACGTTATTGACAGGAAGGTGGTAGGACTCGCACTTGTACTTTACCTCCCGAGAAAGATGTCACGTGGCGTCGAAATATCGACATGTGTACTTGTCTGTTACTGCTATCGGTGCTTTGCTTTCGACAGTCCTATCGTGTTTAGTTCTGTATGCTCTTTCAAAAAAAAAAAAGCCCTCTCTGTACTTTGGTCGATCATTGGAGTTGATGTTGAATTAAAGAATCTTGAGAAGGTCATGGTTTTGCTACTTTCGATATTTAGAGCTCGTCTCCAGTCGAATAACTTGGAAATTATATACAGGATGTCTACCATTTGGGAAAATCAGGGAAAACGGGAATTAGCCGGGAATTTGAAGTGATTGGGAAAAAACGGAAATCAGTCGGGAATTTGGTAAATTACAACAAAAATCCAGGAAAATGTTGTTTTACTCAAAATATGAAATATAATGATCATTAAATCAGTAAATAATATTTTTGTTCAAACTGTAATTTTTGTTTGTTTGTAGCTGTGTAATATATTTTATAATTCCTAGTAAACAATTTTAATACATATTTCAAAAAGATGTTTATTTAAATTTTAAAACTTATTATTAATAAAAAATATTAGTAGATAAATGAGATTGGAGGGGGGAAGTTAGAAGGAAGTGACATACTTTTTAGTGGGGAATTTCAGGAAATGATCAGGGTAAATCAGGGCAAAGGTCGGGATTTCATTGGTCAAGTTGAGTACAGTAGCCCCATGGCTTCTTTGGTGCTGACTGAAAGTTTTGAAAAGTTACCAGACCAAATTATGTATCCCTACGCCGAACAATATCATCTGAAAAAACATGTGTTTAGCAGCTGTCACTTCTGACAGTCAAAATTTAGGTATATATCTAAATATTGACTGTCATAAGTCAACTGTGAGCTGTCAGTCAGCACCAAAGAAGCCACGGGGCTACTGTAGACACCATGTATAGAGACAATTACGCTTGAATTGGAAAACATATCAAAATTCTGATTTCTTCATTCTTAATTTGACAAGAGGGAAATCGAGATCATTTTAATATTTTCTCAAATGGTTTCACGGGTCTCAATCCCACTCCTTGATAAAGTAGAATACAGGCTTCAGCGTCACGACATCTGGTCTGATCCGAACTGTAGCGCTCTGGGAGTGAGAGTTGATAAATAAATAAAATGTCAATCTGGTTTGTTGATTGCTTTAGTCCTTTAAAATGATAATTAAATACGAAAGAACCAACCAACTTTCTGTCTTGTCTTCTAGAATGATTAAAGAGTGTTGGAATTTTTATTTGTGCGCTATTTACTGCAATCCAAGGACATTCAGGATCATGTTTTAGGCACTTGATTTCATAAATATTAAAATGATGTTCAATTCAGGTTATATTATTGATCTTAGTGTTGTGAAATATTTTAATTTGGCTCAAAGACAGATCAACACATCAAATAAGATATTTAAAAAAATACACATCAGAAAATTAAATTGTGGTTATAAAAATCTATGTTACTATTGGCATTTTGGTTGTCATTATGAATAACGCTACCAGGCGTCAAACCTATTATTAATATATTTGATATTTTTTAAATACTTATATTGCTAGTGTTTGTTTACTAACTAATAATTGCTAAACTAATTGTTACCTTTCTGTTAATTTCGCGTTTCGGTAAAACATACTGACGATGTTATTTGGCCGGCCAATGGCCTCTTTTGATACTGCACAGTAAACTAAGTGTACCATTGTTATAAACTTTGTGCTCAATAAACTCCCCGTTGTAAGTTGGTACGCCAACCCACCGCTAACCACTAATAAAACACTTGTGTTAAAAAGCTGTTGTTTTATTGTGCACTGTCGCGTTCAGACCATTTAGACTTGTGCAGAGGCATGTCTCTTTAGGTGAGTCTTGCAACCCGGTCTGTTTTCGCTCTTGCGTTTCTTTCTGTGTGTCAGTGTGCTTAAAGATTTATCCTTACCCCCTCCCCCCCTCAATTTTCTTCGATTACAAACAGCGAATGTTTGTTTGCAAACCACAAAGTAACATTATCACCACTTTTTTCTTCATAATATTCAACAATGACCTGGTGGTCTAGGGGGTAAGGTGTCAGACTTCTGTGCTGGCGGCCGGGGTTCAATCCTCGGTCGCGGCACAGATTTATCTGATTACCAAACCCTTCCTTCACCTCTGACAAGACATCTTGTGAATGTGGGGAATGCCAGGCCCTCCACCGTGGTTCGGATCCCACGTTAAACTGTAGGTCCTCCATTTCATCTCACAATCACCCTAGCATTACACATTAGCGTAAGTGCGTACAACCCGGACGGGTAGTAAGACGCGGTGCTAATAATAATAATTCGTAATATTGAAATACTCCCGGTGAAAGTATTAACTAAGGCTGTTAGTTTTGTTCGGCACAGTCTTAGAATCCGTGTTGTAAGCTTCAACCAGTGATTGACGCGATGATTATAGTCTGTGTGTGACGGCCGCCACAACGATGGATGTTTCTGATAAATGTTGATAAGCTCAATTGTTTTTTCAGCAACCCACTCCACGGAAACCACAACTGTAAAAAAAACCGACGATGCCACCTTAAAACTTTCTCTTGGGACTGTGAGGCAAGAATGTTGCAACGTGCTCCAGAAATATTATGGGGATAAAGGGGCATGGTCTAAACGCCCCTTAAGAACAACACAACAGTGCTACCAACATTTGTCTCAAATGTAGATCATGGATTATGACTATGCGAAGCCCAGAAACTTTTGACTTGGTTTTAAAAACAATTGGTTCTTTGACAATTACGAAGTTTTCCAATAAAACTGTTGACAGTTAAAATATCAATTTATGTTTAATGGTCGCCGTTATGTACGTTACCAATTAATATTCGTATGACAAACAATTGTTCAATAAAAAATTTTATAAATTATCCCAACGTAGAAATTTGTATAAATAAGCACAATATTATTTCCAAACACAAAACAATAACAAAAAAATATTTAAACTTTGATTCGGCTTCTAGAATATTTAACGTATTTATTCAAGTTTGGTTTGAAATTAATATAAAAAAAGGGATGGTCCTATATATAGTTAAGTAGCTATTGGTTCCATAGTTGGCAGCCTTGCGAGGGACACTAAGTAGCGATTGTTGATAACAGTATCACATGGTCTAAGGTGTCACTCTCGCGTTGGACTGGGAGATTGTGGTTGTTGTTTCCCACTCTACCTCCGCACACATGCGGGTACATTTCCTATCATTTCTGCCTTCTTCGTTCCTGAAACATTGGCGTAGTTGATATGTGTATCTGAACGCACACAAGATGTTGAGTTATATTATCCTTGCTACGTTTCTAGGGGGCTCTTCTCCCCTCGTGGGGCCCATGGTTAGCCGCGTCAACGAGGTGGCTCTGCGGGGGGTGGGGTTCCCCTCCTCTTGGGTTTCCATATCCTCCAAGCAAGTGCAGGTTCATTTCCTCTCGGCTACCCTACTCATCTTGTGACTTTCAAACAAGTTGTAAGTTGTTAGTCTACTTAGTCACTCAACTCCTTTAGCGCAACTCGGACTGTACCAACCCATCTATACTATCGTATTATTATTTGCGTGGAGAGAGAGTGTAAAACCATTTTGGATAAACCCCCCTCAGTACACTCGACTAAGATTCGAACCTCCATCTCCTGATAAACTCCCCTCAGTACACTCGACTAAGATTCGAACCTCCATCTCCCCGTCACTGTCAGTCTAGTCTATTGCGAGAGTGCGCCTTAGACCATGTGACCACCGAAGCAGGTCACACTTTTACTAGTGGAATAAAGAGGTTAAAGGTAGGATTTAGTGGAAATGTTCCTGGAATTAAGAGAAGAAAAAAAGGGAAGACTATTTTTTTTTTAGGTAAAACTACTGTGAATACACCTGCCCAGGAATCAAACTCCAGACTAGATTGATGCCTCACTGATGGGAGTAGTTGGAACCATTAAATTAATTATTAGAAAGCTAAGTGTAAAAATGAATATTTAACCGCGGTAAAGTCCAATTATTTAGATATGATAAACTCCCCTCAGTACACTCGACTAAGATTCGAACCTCCATCTCCCCGTCACTGTCAGTCTAGTCTATTGCGAGAGTGCGCCTTAGACCATGTGACCACCGAAGCAGGTCACACTTTTACTAGTGGAATAAAGAGGTTAAAGGTAGGATTTAGTGGAAATGTTCCTGGAATTAAGAGAAGAAAAAAAGGGAAGACTATTTTTTTTTTAGGTAAAACTACTGTGAATACACCTGCCCAGGAATCAAACTCCAGACTAGATTGATGCCTCACTGATGGGAGTAGTTGGAACCATTAAATTAATTATTAGAAAGCTAAGTGTAAAAATGAATATTTAACCGCGGTAAAGTCCAATTATTTAGATAGATAGTAGGGTTCCCCTTACGTTACTACAACAACAATAAAAAAGCAACAAAAGGATTTTTTCCAAGTATTTACTGTTTAGCCACGTTATTATGAATTTGTGTCCAGGATATTTTGTAGGGAGTAGTATTTACAATAGAATTATTTATTTAATGAAAATCTAATAATCTAAGACAATGAAAAGGGTTTTATGTTATTATTTTAATATTTCGAAATTTATAGAAGCAACATAAAAATACATTAAAAACAATTCAAATAGCGTATATTCAGTCAAAACAATGACAAAGAAATTTTTATAGTAAACATTTATTACACTCCTTAAAAATCATTGTTGCATGAGTTCCTTGTTTTTAAAATAAAGAATGGATATTTATTTTATTTAAATTTGCATATAATCTATTACTCATATAATGACCATGTCTAAATTACAATGTTTATGATAAAATAATAACATAATATTAAGAGATTCATATTTATTGAAAGCCCCTTCCAAAACCATCGTTTTAGGGACGCCACAGATAACCACTATAATATTCTATTTATATCGGGATGATTTTAGACAACCAAGTAGAACAGTGAGAGGAATTAGTTGATTGAAATAATGTAAAAAGACCTCTTGTGATTAACGTCAGAACATTCGCCGGAAGTGAATGATAAAACCCCATCACGAGTCTACCGGAAGCGGCTTCCTATCTACCAACTGCAGCGCAATGATAAACTCTTACACAACCGGCGGCTAGCAATGTCCACAAGAAATACCGCTCCCTTCAGCCCGCCATTCAATCTTTCCCGTTATTTCCTTCCCGCAAACAGATGCGAATCGAGTTTCGTCAAAGTTGGGCAGCGTGTCATATTTCAATGTCTCGCGCGGGAACGTGGACACCTCATTGTTGCGGAGGATGATCAAGTGTGATCGTTTGAATTTCGAACGAAAGGTGACGCGCTCGATTCAAGACATCACCTAGTTAAACAAGAACTACTTAAAGGTGTTTCAGCCGTTTTAAAAAAAAAATTGTTTGTTGTTTGTTTCGAACATATTCGTACTCTCTTGATGAGCAAACTTTTGTACAATTTTTGTTGTTGTTTTTAATATTGCTAACCTTTTACTATATTATTATTGTCATTTCATAATTATTGATAATATAAATCAAAAGTTGTAGCTTCAAATCACATGATTTGACGAATGTAAACGTGAAAGTAGATCTAGTAGCTTTTCTAGCTGTGAGATAAGGTCCTTTCTATGAAAATTGGACTATCTTGCATAATTTAATGGAGCTATAAGAATTTATTAGTAAAACTTATAGAAACATAAAAAAGTTGTTTCTTAATAATTCCTCAACAATGTTTGTTTTAGAACAATATTTTGTTAATCAAGTGACAACAAATGTTTTCCTAACACAACAATAACATTTCAGAAACAATTGAAAACGCATCCGACTGGTTTTTTAAATGTTTTATTTGCAACCAGGCAGCCAATCAAAAGCCTGAGTTTGTGTTCGCAACGAGAATGAAGACTCGCGTGTTCGCTAGGGCGTGTATCTACGTCATCTTGACGCTGTTTCTTCAGGATATCAACGCAGGTGAGCAAAACGCAACCCAATATTCAAGGACCACTACAATAAGCTCCGGACTAAGGCATCAAACTTGTGCAATCAGGCTTAGAATCCCATCCTCGTCAACAGACGTTATTATCCTCCAGAATGGATTTCCCCCTCCTCGTCCCCCTACTTGTAATCGGACGGGTGGTAAGACGCGAGATGGCAGAGTCCCCAAGACACGCGTCCTTCCTGTTCGTGAAACAAGGGGGCGAGGAGGGGTGAATTCAGAGGGAATGTATACACATTCACGTGAAGCAAGAATGGAATACTATTTAAGGAGGGCGGGGGGATATTCTAAGGCAACCCAAACCGAGATTAGAACCCCAACCTCCCCCATCACTAGCAAACCAGACTTGACTGACGCCTCTGCCCGCGTGTCCACCAGTGGTGTACGTTGACAACAATGATACCATCATCAGAGGCCGCTCGGTTGGTTTAGCCCTGTCTCTCTCACTCCATGGAGGGAGTTAATGAAATATAAACAGTGAAATAACAGATGGATTGTTATTGCGGTTTAAACAACAATATCAAAATATAACAATGTATTGTCTTAGCTGTGATCTATGTGACGATGTCATGTCCTAGTTGTGACCTCTGTGACGATGATATATCCTAGCTGTGACCTATGTGACGATGATATGTCCTAGCTGTGACCTATGTGACGATGATATATCCTAGCTGTGACCTATGTGACGATGATATATCCTAGCTGTGACCTATGTGACGATG
>CABFOW010004116.1:0-18072 GCA_902141385.1 Timema californicum | reverse complement strand
AGGGGGGGAGGGGGGGGTATATCGGCCCAACCCAATTGATCCACGCCTAGTAGCCTAAGTGGTTGTTGGGTGTTTTTCTCTCTATCAAAGAACACGCTAGCAAATTGACACAAAACAAGTCTATAAAGGTTAATTGAAATGTGAATATTGGTTTAGGATCTCGCCGGTAGAGAGCTCTGGGATCATGGTGTTATTGAAGTGAGGGGCAGGGCCTACAATATCTTCTTTGCATTCCCTCCCACAAGGCCGCGTGTTGTTTGGACGAGGACAGAGAGAGAGAGAGAGAGAGAAACATTTATCTGTATCTATAGTAACCTTCATTAAAAGATGAGAACATACCAAAATCGCGTTTTTACTTCTTTACACCATACACGGTCTCGCTCTTGAATAAAACAGTTTTATTAGTCGTGAAATGTTGTGTTAATTAGTCTAGCACAGTTTCCACAGATCGAACCTTATTAACGTGTTCATCTGGAGCTGCAGAGTGTTGACTTGTGTTCCCAGAGGCGGGATGTCCGCCAATACCTGCCTTGGAGCACGGTATAGTGCTAGAGAGCTACAGGGGGGCTGTCATCAAGGTCATCTGTAACCCCGGCTACAATATCAAGGGCAACGCTACCATTTACTGCATGGGAGTGGACTGGAACTCAACTGTGCCTGTCTGCGAGGGTATGTCACTTCGATACTATTCGGAACCTTTATGAGAGGGTAAGGGAGATTTATCCTCCGTGTAAAGAATATTCTTGAATTTTACCTGTACCTTTATGTGAGGGTGGAGGTAATAATGTTCTCCATTGCGCGAGGGTATGTCACTTTGATACTATTCGGAACCTTTATGCGAGGGTAAGGGAGATTTATCCTCCGTGTAAAGAATATTCTTGAATTTTACCTGTACCTTTATGTGAGGGTGGAAGTAATAATGTTCTCCAGTGCGTGAGGGTATGTTAGTTTGATACTATTAGGAACCTTTATGCGAGGGTAAGGGAGATTTATCCTCCGTGTAAAGAATATTCTTGAATTTTACCTGTACCTTTATGTGAGGGTGGAGGTAAATAATGTTCTCCAGTGCGCGAGGGTATGTTAGTTGGCCCTTTCAGATAAATTTCTTTTTGGGGTACATGGTTTGTAAAATGTATTGATGCAGTCCTGTGTGCGAGAGTAAGTGACCCCTCTTTATCGTGCGAGGGTATCTCTGGGATGTCACGTGTAGGATGAAATGAGCGAAACCTTCTGAGATAACAAGGAAGACAATACTAGTTGCTATCCGAGTACTTTGCTCTACTCATATTTAGAAGGGCTTCAATCTCTGTTCTTATATTCAAAACTATTTAAAGTCTGATCCTAAGGGTATATAACTATATATATATATATTAGCTTAATAAAACTATCAAATATGTTTGTTCATATCTTGATTCAATAATAATATCGTATTTATTTGGGGAAAGCTAAGGCCAGCGCCTTTTCTTACACTTAACCTACGATAGGTCCACGAGTGTGTCAGTACTGGTACATATTTTGTGGAAAGGTGGTTGTACAGCATCCTGACGCGCGGCTAGTAATCGAATGTATCACCTGTGTTGTGTTGGGTAGCTGGGTATTCGGCCCCGGAGCTGGCGTGCGACTTCGAGTCCGAGGACCTGTGTGGGTGGACCCAGGACCCCCATCACGACTTCGACTGGCGGCGCCAGAGTGGGCCCACGCCCTCGGGCCACGTGGGGACCGGTCCCTCTTACGATCACACACTGGGGCCGGGACTTTTCGGTACGTCTAGGGCGGTATGCCCCTGTTTTATAAGCTACGCCGTAGTGGAGTCACGCAAGAAGCGAATGCTTCCTTTCGAGACACACACAGGATAAACAAGCATTATAATGTCGATACCTTTAGTCTCGTGTTCTCTTTCGAGACTTGAACCGCATCTGGCCAAAGATCAGGGCAATTTTATCTCAAAGAAAGAATATTTCATTGAGCTTATGCATTCACAAGATAGTCATATCTTATTAAATGGAGCTAGTGAAACCAGGGCTAGGTAAATATTAACTAAATATAATATTATTTGTGTTAACCTTGCTCTGATTTACCTAGTAATTAACTATCCATAGGCTATGAAAGCAATATAGTCATTTGTAGAGTTGATTATAACAAACACTTGTCTCGGATCTCGCCATACATTGTCGCCTCTGTCTCAGGTCACTACATGTACATAGAGTCGTCCAGCCCTCGGCTGGAGAATGACACGGCTAGACTGTTCTCTCCTGTGTTCAGCGCGCAGGAGTCGCAGGACGCGTGCTTCAGCCTGTGGTACCACATGTACGGCGCCACCACGGGTGAGTGACAGACATTCCCCCAACCTGATCACTCTGGAATACATTGGGACAGTCGCATTATGTTCACGACCATTCTGTTGTCTGCAGGATACCTGCGCGTCTACGTGAAACCTGAAGGGGTAGATCTGAGAAGGTTGACCCCCTCGTTCAAGAAATATGGGGAACACGGCAACCAGTGGTTGCGGGGTTTCTTTGACATCGACAGACTGGATACACCTTTCCAAGTAAACTGCCTTTAGTATTTAGACGTCTTGAAACTTATACAACCCTACAGGTTAGTTCCGTGCTCTTTTACCTTGCATCTAGAATGTTCTAGATAGTTACCTACTTATCTGTCATCCTGATGCACATTATCACTTTCAATATCTTCTTTATATGCCCGGCTTTTGTTCATTCCCTTTACAAACGATGTAATTTCTCTCCCGCTCTAGTGTCGTCTTACAACGAACTTGCATTGACCTCTTTTACTTGCTTTGGTTTAGTATTAATGTTCCACCCGTGTTCATTTATCAACTTTTTATCTTTATCCCTTCCTTTCTCATCTTGATTTATATTCTCTTCGAAAACACGTTTTAATCTCCCCTCCCCCCCCCGCTCCCCCCCAACAAAACCTTCTTCAAATAGGCCTAAAATTATATCCAAGCTGCTAGTTGTTTGCCAACACAATCACGACTTGTTTTATGTTTGTTATATTTGTAGACCTGCTATATTCCAAGAATTAGTGCCCTCTTCTTTTAGAAACATATTAAATGTGAACATTTTCAATTTTACTTTCTAATATCTTCATAGATTGTATACACTACGCTTACCTAGACATGTTACATAACGGCTCAGTCCATAGTGGGTTCCGTCAAGGTAAGACTGATACATTTTAGGGTATAAATAGGGTAGGTAGACTTTTATATTGTTTTACCGGGTCCGTAAATAATAATTTGTCGATGAGCAATAATAATGAACTGACCACATATCACTTAAGTTTTATTAAAAGTAGCATTGCTCCAAGAACTATGATTTACACTTGCACGATATATTTATTAGAATAAACCAATGGTGTCAAATAATTTCTCGCAACATCAATATAATAAAATAACTTCCGAAACAGGCACCTAAATAGAAACTACTACTATATTTCACAAACTAATCAATTACTCGTCACTAAGGTATCATCAAAAGATTCGTATCGCCCCCCCCCCGTCCCCCCCTCATAATATCATACCTAACTAATCTGATATACTCAGTCCAAATTTGAATCCTTGATGGTAGTAACTGACAATCTCCTATCATNAAAAGATTCGTATCCCCCCCCCCCCCCGTCCCCCCCTCATAATATCATACCTAACTAATCTGATATACTCAGTCCAAATTTGAATCCTTGATGGTAGTAACTGACAATCTCCTATCATTGTCACTTCCCGGCATGTTCGTCAGAAGTAGTGCTTTGTCTAGGCAGTTTGGGTTTGATCGGTCGCTGGGGGGCAGGTCTCAACACGTGGCGCTCCGCTACTCTAATACTCCTGTTTTCCCGGCCGCTAGATCTGCTTTGTTTCAAGACCTCATACATGCCCAGGCAGAATTCTAAGTCCTTCTCCTCCACGAGCGGCATCTGATCCAGGATGTCCAGGAGCCTGTACAAGCCGGCCTCTTTGACGACAAAACCCGCCAGGTGAGCCGACTCTAGATGATCCACTATCTCCGGCAACAACTGAGAGATGTCTCTACTGACGGGGAAGTTTCGTTTCAGGTACGTAGCGATCCCTGCAATCGAGGAGGGTCGATTCAGTTTCCTTAGAGCTACCATCAACATTTCCGGTGTGATTGGCTTCACCGGTCTCGCGCTGTGACCATCTTCTTCGTCATCAGCGTCGTCAGGGTTGTCCTCCCCGCTCAGAGCCGGTCTGTTTATATGTGTGTTTCTCGTACGTCTGCTCCTGTGCTCTCTCTTTAGCTCGTACATCTCCCAGTAGTGGCTAAAGTCGATGTCCTCTGTGTGGTCCGTCACGCAAGCGCCATCCCGCAGTCTGTACAGACCAAACTGCTCGACGATGAAACCCGGCTTGCACGCGCAATCCAGGTGGTACACCAGCTCCGCGAACAACTGCCAGTAGCTCTTGGCAATGGTGAACATCCTCTTGAGGTAGTTCGCGATCTGCGCTATCGACGAGGGCTTGTTTAGTTTTCTCAGTACCATGATCAGCATCTCCGGGGTGATCAGGTTCCCCGCGTCACGATAGTCCTCCACGTCTTCACAAATCTCCTGCTGGAGATCCTGGCCGCTGGTGTTTCCCAGGAGTCTGCACTTCTCGTTATTGATGTGCTCATACATCTGCCAGTAGAAGATCAGGTTGCTCTCCCACGTGGACTCACAGATCAGTTCTTCGGACCAGTACAGATCGTCCGCCTCGATCACCATGCCCGTCAAGCAGGCGCATTCCAGGTGGTCCTTGAGTTCCAGAAACAACTGACGGTTGTCTCTCGCCACAGGGAATTTCTGTTTGAGGCAGCTGGCAATTTCCTCTGCAGAGGAGGGTCTCTTGAGTTCTCTCAGGACAACCGTCAGTATCTCCGGGGTGATCGGAACTGGTACGGCATCCTCAGTAACATCCTTGTTGTTCTGTTGTTCTGCACCCTTGTCACTTGTCTGCTCCGGTCTCTCTCTTACCTCCGGTTTATCGCCACCTGTCGTACCCGTATGTCCATCGTTCTCGACCCTTGTTCCCGCTTCTCTGTCCTTGCTAGTTGGTTCGGTGCAAGAGTTGCTACCTTTAATTTCTACCGCAGGGTCCATTTTATGGAATTTTTGAAAGGGTGACTTTATTCATCGACTAAAATTTTGTATCTAGTTTTATAGGTAGCTATAGAAACCAGAGACAAAGTACATTTTCTTACTAGTATCTTTCACAACAATACACATAATATTATGATAGCCAAACAAAGCCTAAACGTCTTATAAAGAAATCAATGTGATGTTCGGTATCTCAGGCTGTCCCCAAATAACGACCTCGTGTAGGAACTACAGATACCTCTTCTTAAATTATTGGGACATGTGGCATGCAGTGTCGAAAAAATATCGAGTGTTTCTGTCTTAGATCGTTGTCGAAGCTCTCCGCGGAGGAGGTTACGTCAGTGACATCGCTTTCGACGACGTCCGCCTGTCCAATGGCTCCGACTGTGTCCTGTCCACCACGACAGACGAGCCCTCTCAGATGACCACCATCATATTAGGTACAGTCCATATATCTTTCCTAGGTGAGGATACAGCAGCTCTTGACGAGCAGAGAATATAATATAAGGTGCTGACAAAGGTCATGGCCAGACATTTAGGTTGGCTAACTTGATGACGTTGAGCACTAAACTTGTAAACCTAGTCTACTCTTTTATTAAATTAATTCTAGCAGTTGCCTAGTTTGTAGTTTTTGTTGTTGTTGAGGTGTTTAAAGTGCACTTTTTTTAAAACCGACTGATTATATCGGCACACGAATTGTAAACTATTTAAAATCTAAAACAGACACACCACCTAGCTTCCCAGGCGGTAATTCATCACTGTGAAAGGTTAAACCCCAATTTAAACACTGATTATTGTTTCGAATTTGCCGGAAATTTAACCCGGGAGTTTTAAATCAGTAGGCAGATACGCCCCCGACCGATCTAAAGTGTCGGACATGTTTGAAGGTAATGTAATGTCACAAGAATCTCTGTCTAGGTTAAGAGAGTTTGCGAGTCACCCTCTGATATATGGGCTTCGTTAAAATAGAAAACCCGTATGATTTAACATGAAAGTGATTGAACTCAAGTTTTACTCTCCCGCGGGTGTGCAGGTGGTGGCGGTGATGAGGTTCTCGATGACACCCAGAGCTGCAGGTGGCGTTGCACCACCAGTGACTGGCACACCCTTTCGGACCTTGCTCTACCCACCACTACTTCCCAGTCGTTCACGGGCGTCCCTCCGACGGTCGGACGGTCCACCCAGGTGGAGACGCCCGTGCTGGTCACGTGCGACTGTATTGCGAGTTGCGTGGACAGCGGGACTTGCTGCCAGGACTACGCCGAGTACTGCATCTTCGGTGAGTGCGTCATCAACACCATCCGGTCAAACTATCTCCCTTGGAAAGAAAACATGAAACATGTATAGTTTTTAACGGACTACACGAGCATGGTATCTTAGTAGGGATGTGTGAAGCTTCAAAAACTTCGACTTCGATACATGTATTCGCCAGCTTCAACCTCATTTCTTAAGCAAAATTCAGGATTCGGCAATTACGAAGCTTCGCAATACAATTTTATTTTTAAATACACTTTTATTTTACATTTTCACTGAGGGTAGCATAGAGCTAGACTGGAGCGCTAAGGGTAGAAGTTGCTTCTAGCCCAGTACTGAAAAATGAGAAATACACTAGAGTCGAGACTAACCAGCCTTTGATTATCCGGCCTGGTTCTCGGTGTTAATAAGTCCGTTTTAAAATAAACAAACCAGTACTTTTCCACTAGTAGTTGATAAAAAAAATCCTTACAGCTGTTGTATTGGAGACAGCAAAGCATAACTGATTAGCACGCGCTTGGAGTAAAGTACACTACTATTGGTATGTGTAGATAGCAGTACTGTTTTATATGGCTGGAAACAGAAGCTGTGTCAAGGGATGTGTAGATAGCAGCACTGTGTCTATATGGCTGGAAACAGAAGCTGTGTCAAGGGATGTGTAGATAGAAGCACTGTGTATATATGGCTGGAAACAGAAGCTGTGTCAAGGGATGTGTAGATAGCAGCACTGTGTCTATATGGCTGGAAACAGAAGCTGTGTCAAGGGATGTGTAGATAGCAGCACTGTGTCTATATGGCTGGAAACAGAAGCTGTGTCAAGGGATGTGTAGATAGCAGCACTGTGTCTATATGGCTGGAAACAGAAGCTGTGTCAAGGGATGTGTAGATAGCAGCACTGTGTCTATATGGCTGGAAACAGAAGCTGTGTCAAGGGATGTGTAGATAGCAGCACTGTGTCTATATGGCTGGAAACAGAAGCTGTGTCAAGGGATGTGTAGATAGCAGCACTGTGTCTATATGGCTGGAAACAGAAGCTGTGTCAAGGGATGTGTAGATAGCAGCACTGTGTCTATATGGCTGGAAACAGAAGCTGTGTCAAGGGATGTGTAGATAGCAGCACTGTGTCTATATGGCTGGAAACAGAAGCTGTGTCAAGGGATGTGTAGATAGCAGCACTGTGTCTATATGGCTGGAAACAGAAGCTGTGTCAAGGGATGTGTAGATAGCAGCACTGTGTCTATATGGCTGGAAACAGAAGCTGTGTCAAGGGATGTGTAGATAGCAGCACTGTGTCTATATGGCTGGAAACAGAAGCTGTGTCAAGGGATGTGTAGATAGCAGCACTGTGTCTATATGGCTGGAAACAGAAGCTGTGTCAAGGGATGTGTAGATAGAAGCACTGTGTCTATATGGCTGGAAACAGAAGCTGTGTCAAGGGATGTGTAGATAGAAGCAGTGTGTTTATATGGCTGGAAACAGAAGCTGTGTCGAGGGATGTGTAGATAGAAGCACTGTGTTTATATGGCTGGAAACAGAAGCTGTGTCAAAGTAGATTTGCGTGAGGCGTAGCTACACGAGGTAAACACATACTGAAAGTTATTTACACTCGGTTTCCGTACTATCCGGCTTTTCCGTTACCCGGCCCGGAATGCCGTCAATTTATACCGTAGAATCGCGACTCTAGTGAAATTTTAATTTCACTGTATAATTCTCTTGGGCATAGGGCATCATTTCAGAAAAAATATCTAACTATAGCCGTATTCAAGACAAAGTAAAGATAAAATGCACCAATATTCTAAGGCAAGGTTTGCTGAAATCGAGTGTGTGCTTACGATTATTAGTTTCCTGGAATCCAACTACTTTTAAAATTACGCATAAACATTATTTTATATAGAGCTAGAATATTATTGGATGTATCTCACAAATATCAATTTACTCAAGGGAAAATTGAAAAGTTCGTCACAAAAAAGTATAGAAATTTATGATATTCTAATGTAATATAATATCCAGATTTTGGTTCTAGAAGTGACTTAATTATATTATTTACAGGATAAATTGAATTAATCTATTTAAGAAAATCTACATCTCAAGCACTTTTTTATAACCTATAGTTTTCTCATAGTTTGGGCCTATAAATGAAACCCTCAAAAAAATAATTCCAAAATCTATTATAACTCCTGTTTATCGTCATCATTGAATACATTTACTATCGCTCCAAACATATCAAGTACTCGGGTCGTTAAGGCCCCCTTTTTGATGAAACTTTGGATTATCTCTTTCAGCTCGAATTCCGTCGACTTCAAAGGGTACAACGCGCATTTTGGCAACCAATAGGACAATAATACAGCTATCAACCCCTCCGCCACCTCCTGCAATATCATCCTTTCCTGATACATGGTTATGGACTGTGGATAGAACGACGACCATCCCTCTCAGTCTTCCGAAATCAACCATCGCTGCTGTAAAGCCATCCACAACTATCAAACATAACGTTCCGTATCCACTCCCGCCCCCGCTACCCCCTCTTCCTCCTCTACCCGTTGAAACTGTTACACCCGTGACCACAACTCATCTGCAGGAAGTGGTTTTCTCGAACCAGAGCACCAAATCACCTGAAAAACAAACTTCTGCCATGTTTCGGTCGAGATCTTCCACCTTGTCCGTATTGACTGGGTCTCCCACAAAGGTTTTAGATCACGTTACTATAACCGCAACAGGCACATTTGTTCGAAACAATTCCCTGGTCGACAGAGAAACGGAGACAAACACTCAGTTAAACTTGAGCACAACGCCCTCGACTATTTTTACACCCCTGATGGGTCTTGCCACCGAAGAGCCCGTATTAATTTCGACTCGACTGGCGCTCACCCCAACTTCAAATAATCCTCCTCGAATAACGCGCAGAATTCTCGCTGGCACATCTACAGCTTCCACCACGGCGACTGTTGACCTCTCTGAGCGCACCACATCAAAAGCCGTTACCCGGAGAGACCCCAAGAAACCTAAACCGCCTCAACCGTTGTATCCAGTCACCAGATTAACAGCCACAACCCAAACAGTCGCCCTTAAAACCACCCAGCCTCTCCGCCCTTCCTCCGTGAGGAACCTCCCGAGAAGTAAGACCACACCAATCCCTCCAAGGGACCTCCCGAGAAGTAAGACCACACCAGTCCCTCCAAGGAACCTCCCGAGACGTAGGACCACAACAGAAAAACCTAAAGACTGGACAGGTAACTCACAAGGGGTGTATGCCCCATTGCTACCAAGCGGAATTATTTAATTAAGGGATTTCGAGGTGGGCGGACTTTGAGAAAACTATACTTGGATAAATATGTTTGATAAGCCATGATTTTCTTATTAATGGACATTTGAAACACCTTTCAGCAAACCTAAACATAATTATTATTTACTGTGAAAAATATTCGTATTAAGTTACTATATTTTTGTTATTTTATAGGCGTTGATAATAAATATTTATAGTGAGAGCTGTAGATCGCATGATTTTACGCATTAGCACGTTAAATCAGATCTAGTAATTTTATCTAGTTGTAGAATAATGTGTTCATACGCAAGAAAATTCAGAGCACAGCAGATGCTTCGTATGACTAAACAACGTCGGTAACCTCCGTTTGCCCTAAAAGACAGTTCGTTTATCTTTCTTGGTTCCACTATGGCGTAGGCTATAAGATGGGACCATAGTGAATAGAGTCAAGGTAAGGCTACGACCTTCATTGGAAAACGTCTTGTTCTGTAGCAAGCGTTTACCCTTTAAGGTAGCAAGCTTACTTCGAATTATTCCACTATGGCACGGTTTATAAGAAAGGGTCATAGGGTAATCCACAAAGGTAAGACAACCCCTCAGGATAAAAAGCGTGTACATTTGTGTTCGGAAATTATATTGTAGCGTCTTATGTTCCTCTGCGAAAGTATTTAGTAAAATATATTTAATGTCATGTCTAATGTTTAATGTTCTCACTGCCCACCTTGAAACCAATTGATCTACCACTTATTTTTTTATATAATACTATACTATGTACCTTACTAAATAATAATATCGACACCTTAAGATTTATTTTTGCTTATTTCAAATATGTTATTAAATATAAGTGTGTGGACTAATAAAAAAATAATGCAGAGTAACATTAATATACACTTAAAAGTATTTACTATATATATATATATATATACATTTTTACTGTATAATAGTGAATAAAAGGTTAAGTTAAGCATTAAGTTAAAATTCTTTGGTGCCCAGGAAAAAGATGACAAGTCTAAAATTGACCCAAAGGGGAAAAGTAAATAATTACATTGACCTTGAATGTAAATACCACTTGGGAGCAGTAGTATAAGTCTGACTCAGTCAACCAATATGTGATTATTGACTGTTCTCATTTGGGTTAGTTTTAGACTAACCCGATTTTTCCCAGGAGCAAAGGAAATATTATTAAATAAAATAGTGGCTTAAAAATTTTAATTCAAGTCAAAATGTTTTTTTTTGTTCAGCATTTCGTGATGCCCAGTCGTCCATAGCCCTCCAAGTGAGCAACAAACCATCAACATTCCCTCCATCAGCAATAATCGGTGTTGTCACGGCAGCCATCTTGGTTATCCTCACAGTTTTAGTTGTGACTCTGATCGTCGTGAGGCGCAGGCGTAGGTCGGGCAGACAGGACTATATGTCGGAGGATTCTGATGTCCGGTTCCTCACCTCTGACGAGACCTTGGATTTCACGCTGGCTAAACCCAGAGAACGCGATGACCTAAATGAAAGTGATAGAGATAGTCTGTGACTGTCGCAGTTGACTCTGATTGCGCGTCCGTTGGTCGAGACTGATTATTAATTATTAGAACTGTTTATCTCACTGTCACATTCGAGGAATATAGTCATTCTTGAGATAATCGGCTGAACAAGAGATAATTTAGGCCCGTTATAGGCCACGTTTTGACGGAACTATCTAATATAATTGGATTTTTAAAAAAACTCTTATTGTGTGTAGTTCATACAATAATTAACGAGTTTTAGATTTTGATCTGTTTATCATTAAAAAAAGAAATTGTAATCATTTTATTTATACATTTTATCATTGTTGTTTTTAACCTTTTTAATTATCGCATTCCATCCTTGTATTCCAGCAGCATTTATTCTGAATATACAATCACACAAAAAATCGCATCCCACACGTCTCAATCTATCAATCTTCAATAATAGCCTAAGTTCCTGTATTTTGTATCGCCCTGGAGCCAATAAAACTCAAAATGTTATTGAAAAACGACGTCCAACTTTTTAAAACTTATGCATTGTAAAGCTAAACTAACGTATTACATACTTATGTAGGATGTCTATATGTCACGACTTTCATAAAACTAGATTTTGGATATACTTGGTTCAAAATTATCTTAAATTTACAACTTCTCCCCAGTAGTAACATAGCTCAAAAAGAAGAAAAAAATCTTAGAAATAAGAATAGATGAAATTTTGCCGACTCCATTCAGTTTCTTTTCAAGCTTTACTATTACATAACTGACTCGCCCAAAGTAGTCTCCGCTCCAAATAAGGGACTATTTTCCTCCATTAAAAACAACATCCAACTTTCGCGTGTTTCTTGATGTTCATTTTTTTACGATGATAATTACATTCATGTCCAGTCCGACCACACAAGCTGGGAGAACAAACCCTATTGGTTGTTCGTGACAAATTATTCGATATATTCGCAGCTATCCTTCATATGTGAAGGCCGTAACTCCTGTCAACAACCCAAGATGGCGATGTGCAGTGGTGATAGGGACCAACGGTGTTAATTTGCAACATATTTCTTAACTTTGAGGAGAATACATGTGTTAGAAATAAATAACATCCCATTAACTGCATGCTAGATAAATCGTATAAAGATGATAATTCGCAAGCTGTGCTATGAAAAGCCCAACTATTCAGCTAATATATTACATTCGGGGAAGCTGAATTGTATCCCTTCTGAATGGTATCCAGTCAGACATTCCACAAATAAATGTCTGATTTGTATCCATTCTCATAATATCCACAAAATCCTGAATTATATCCATTTAATCGCGGTACCACTTTTCTGATAGATGGCAGCAGACACTCTCCTTAACTCATTCCATGCTCACTGGAGAGCAGCACTATCCCTATGATAATGATAATATATATATATATTAATATAAAATATACTTATTCATGTTTCTTTTAAAAGAATTTTATAAAGGTACTTTAAAAATGATTGATTTTTAAAAATAATTATAATCTAGTTTAAAATTGGTACATGGGGAAGAATTTCCTAAAATAAAATAATATTTTGAATAGTTTGAAAAATCTCATATTTTTGAATACCGAAATTTCAGGAAAATTGTGTTTACGATTAAAAGGTTTAGTTTTGTTCGGGTAGGTTCGATTATAATGTTACAAATTATAACTATTGCCTATTATATACTTTGGTGCCATGTTGTGACATTTTTTAAATATTTATATCATAGATAATAACGTTCTTCTGTGATTGATGAGAGTTTTGTTGATTTGTTTGGATTATATGTCATTTATTTTACAATATTAATTATGTTATCATCGGAGATTTGTTTTGCTTCTGTGTGTAGAGATGACAAAAAAATGTATAAAACTTGTCATATGATGACAAAGAAAACCAAGGAATCCCGCTCTATTTGTATATCTACTATTGTAGAAATAACCTAAGTCCTTTAACTTACATACTTACTGGTACATAATCTCTTTTAACCGTAGTCTCAAGAATTCCCTTTATGTCGCAAGATGAATTTTATTATTTAACAATTAAAAGCTAAGATTTTTATTTTTTAACACTGCCCCCTCTCTCTCGTTTCACTTCAGCTGGATAAACGGTTAGTCATTTTTACTCATAGTAGGCCTAATGTGGATAAATTCACATTGTCTGGACACATAGTTGTAGCGGAGAGTAATAAATATAAACCCTTTTTAGGGTTTTTCAATCAAAATTAACAAAACTAATACATAAAACGTAGGCCTGTGTTCAAGTTGGGTATGATAGCCTATAAATAAGATTTCTTAATCCATCTTCAACCCAGATAGCCCTACATTATAAACTAATGAAATTATTATTGATAATAGGATATAACACTTTAATACAACTCTATAAAGATTAAAAGCATACAATTACAAAAACGTTTCTTTATTGTCATGCCCTGTGTGAGATATAACCTATATTAATCTTTTCTTCGAGTGGGTGATAGTTTTGCGTGTGCAAAAGGTTAGTAAAATGGCGTAGTTAAAGTAGGTAATGCTGTCAATTTGTCATAAACTAATAATATGGTATTTAAATACAGGGTCACCAACAAGATGATACTAGATATTTATATATATATACACAATGATATATATATATATATATGTATATATATATATATATATATACACAATGATATTTATATATATATATCATTGTGTACAAAACAAACATCTTATACACAGGTATATTATATAATGTTTATAGAAATAAGTCTAATAATTTAAAGTCCATGTATAGATTTTAAAGTAATAGGATGATAAGTAAAAAAAAAATCTTTTATATTAAAATAGAGATAGTGTTGCCCCCTAGTAAGCACGGAATGAGTTAAGGAAAGTTTCTTCTGCTGCAGTCTATCAGACAAGTGGCACCACAATTAAAAGGATACAAATCAGAATGGATACGATTCAATCGTCTCTTACATTCTTATGACGTGTATTACACTGAAAAGAAAATGAAACCAGCAAGCTAATCTAAGTTTGATAATGTCTCTAATTATCTACTGCACATTTACAATCGGTCAGTAAATCATCATTCACAAATAAACTTGTACTGTTTTGTATTTTTGTATATAGAAAACAAATAAATTGTTTTGAGTTAAACTAAATTTATTTGTTTTAATATAGATTCACACAATATTACAAAGTATAATAAATATATTATTGCTAGAATATATTAATTATATTATATGTACTATATACATGTGTCACTATAATTCGGTGTTCTATCTTACGACAGGTTCATTCCTTTTGTTAGTTAATTTAGACCGCCAATGAACCCTGTCCTCCACCTCCAACTCTCAGAATTTTCTTCAAGTAATCCAATATTTGAATCCTCCTCCTTCCTAAGCTCCTCTTTCCCTCCTATGACGTCATGTAGAGGACAGTTCCTCCTGAGGATGTACCGAAGAATCACATCCAAAATGGTTATCTTCTCACCCACTCTTCATTTGTCACCCTGTCTGTCCACTTGATCTCTTAAAGTCTTCTCCAGCCGGATCCGGACAACTGGGCGCCCAAAGTAACCCCACTTTTTTCTTTTTAATTAAAAGGTTATGAGCAAAAGCAATAAATGAACTCTTTTACCATGCGCAACGTTGTATGTTATTTAAATGTTCTTTGTCTTGTATTAATGCATTACAATAGTTAGGTTAGGCTAGGTTGACTATATAAATATGAATTAATTGCATTTCCTTTACTAAGATTTTTTTAAACAATTTCAAAAACGAATATTTACGTAATTAAAAAAATAAATGATGTTGCGCTAAAAATATGATTAGTTAAAAAAAAGAAAAAAGTTCAATTTTAGTATTTATCTATCACTTTTTAACTTTAATTGAAGAATATATGAAAAAAAATTGTGCATTTTTTATATTCTAAAAAAAAGTGCTTTGCATTATATTAGAAAGAAAGAATTCTAAAAAGAAAAGAAAAAGTTCGTTTTTAGCGCCCAGTTTTCTTGGCACCCAGTTGTCCTAGACCACCCCCCAGAACCACATTTCAAAACTATCCAAGTATTTCTTTCCCATCTTCCTGAGAGTCCATGTTTCTGCTCCATACAGCATACATCTATTATAATATACTAAAAATTACAAACTAGATATCTTAGGTAAATAGTCCTATTTTTACACTATACGGGACTCCACAAAGTTTTAAATATATATAAAAAACCTTGCCCAGTTAATCAATGTTTCAGTAAACAAAAATTCAACAGGAATATGTTATATAGTTCGTTGATTCCTTATGTTCATCCAAAAATTTAACAGTTTCGAAATTCTCTAAAAATTTAACATTTTGACTTCTCATTATTTTTCTTTTTTCTGGATCCCAAATTCGGTATGCCTTTGATTCTGTGGAGTATCCTATAAAAATACCTGCTTTGGACCTTGGATCAAACCTTCCTTTATTCGGAGCTTTATTCAACATATAAGCTTTGCAACCAAAAGTCTTAAAATGTCCCATTTTTTGTTTCACACCCCCACCAAATTTCATATAGTGTTTGATCTTTCAGCTGTATTGATGGACATCTGTTCCTGAAGTAAGCAGCTGTGGAAATCACTTCCGCACAAAACTTGTTGTTAAGCCAGACTCCAACAGCATGTATCGTGCCATTCCCACCAGTGTGAGATTCATGCGCTCGGCTTTGCCATTTTGTTCTGAGGTTTCTAATACCGTATGTTCTCTTCTTATACCTGCGATACGCATTTCTTCTGTGAAATATTTTCCACAGTACTCCAGACCATTGTATGTCCGCAAAGTTTGAATTTTTCTTTCGTGGCGATTGTTTTCTGGTGCTTTGAAAGTTTCGAAAACCTTTTTCACGTCATTTTTGTTTTTCAGGAAATGCACTTTTACCCTATTAGATTTATTGCGAAATAAGAAGCTTCGCCGTGAGACTTTACTCTCATAGGGCTACAAAGGTCTTGGTGCACTAATTCAAGTAATCTTTCATTCCTATACTCAGACCTTTTTGGAAAAGGGGTAACAACTTGTTTTCCTAAGATGCAAGTTTCACAAATTGAAAATTGTTCTGAGCTCTTAAAATCCATTCCACTAACCACCTCTTTCTGAACAAGTTTACGCAAGTCATGTTAATTTAAATGCCCTTACCTCCTGTCTCAATTTCAAGATCACTAAGGTTGTTCGTTGCACTAACATTAGCTATATATGTTGAGTTTACATTTGGCACTTCAGGTTCGATAAAATACACATTTTTGTGTTGATGGGCAGTCAGTAATACTTCACAGTTTTTATCGACAGTTTCACTATTATTTGCTTTTAAACACACGCTTCGTTCTCTTTGAGCGGTTTTTGAAATAGAAAATAAATTGGTCCTAAGTGTGGGTACAAAAGGTTTGTTTTCTAACCTTACTCTTGGTATTTGTCCTTTTCCATTCAAAGTGTTCATTACTGCAGTTCCGATTCCCTTTATGTTGGTCGTGCTGTCGTCCACAAACCTAACCTTCTGATTTACAGTTGGCGCGAGCTCCGAAAAACTATTCTTGTTGTGGCACATATGTGTTGTTGCTTCGCTGTCAACACACCACACGTAATCGCTTCGAGTCGGCTGTGCGTGGAGAGCGCTNGACAACAAAGTCACAAACTCTTCTGCAACTGCATGAATTTGTTTTAATGCCATCGAAACTTTCTTTTCATTCGACATTTTTGTCCAGAAATCAGCTGGCTTTTTTTTACAGTAGTTGCACTTATATAATTTCTTTGATGTATTAAAATTTAATTTTTCGCACAACCCTGACTTTGGTTTTAACCATTTTTAGCATTTTGATGGGAATGGTTCGTATCTGATGATTTGCTTTTATTTACATTTCGTGCACCGTAAGAATTAACATACAAAGAACCCACACCCTCTGAGTCAGTTTTCTTTTCCTTTCTTGCACTGTACTCTTCTATAAGTTTTACTTTCAACGACTCTATATCCGGTAGTTCATTTCTAGCTTCCATTGCGCAGTGAAAATGAACGTAGCTATCTGGCACACTATACTTAACAACTCTCCAGAGATTCGAATATCCATTTTGTTGAGTTTATCAACCATGTTGAGGAAGTTTGTGAGGTGATCTTCCACGTTTTCCCCTTCGTGCAATTTTTGTGAACAAAAGCTTTATCAGAAGAGTTGCTTTCCTAGCAAGCCCCTTAGACTGATAAACTTGTTTAAGTTTTTGCCATCCCTCATAGTATGTTTTGCAATGTCTTATGTGACAAAGCTCTGAAGGATTCACAGCCAAGACAATGTTGGCTTTAGCGCTTTACGATCAGCTTTGTCCCACGCAGCCATGAGGGGGACATTCGTGGCAATGGCTGCCGCGTCAGCACCCTGCTTTGTTTCCGGCCTGACATGGCCGTTTCTACCATTAGGCAAGACTAGGTGGCCTGCTCAGGGCTGAAACAATTTAGGTGCTGGAAAAGGGCGGGAAATTTTGTTATTTGAAATCAAACAGCGAAAAAATTGAGCAAATTAGGAGAAAAAAGAGAAGAAATATAAGACAAATTAAAACCTCTAATTGTTTTTAAAAGCATACGGAACAATTAATTAAGAAGTGTTTACTTTGACTAATGTAAACAGTGCCTCTACCTACCTCAAAAGTAAGAAAGTAAAGAGCCGCTGCTGAGTACTAAACGCAAACAAACATATGTCATGACTTTGATTCATCTCTGCCGAGCACTGGAGGGAGGCGCTTGCGATCATGTCGCGACTTGATACACACCTCTCTCTTGTTGTTTTTGTCTCTACAGGTCATTTTTGTCAATTGTCAGTTGTATTGAGTGGTTCTGTTGCTGTATTTAGTAATACTATTAATTTTTTATTTTTGATAATCGATCAAGAGAGAGGTTTTGTACTTCTCTTTCAACATATCTAAAAGGTAAGTGTAATTCATATTTCATATGAAAGAGATAAGTTACTATT
>CABFOW010004115.1:26919-48077 GCA_902141385.1 Timema californicum | reverse complement strand
GGGGGGGGGGGGGGGGGGGATCAGATGAAACGGTTCACCGCTCATTTAGTGGGTCATTCAGAACACAAAAAGCCATGATGTCCATCTCTGCAATGTAGCAATCAAATATGATGGCCATTCGAAATGGCGGTGGACGTTGATTTTTGAATGCCACTTATGTCAGGTTCAGTTTATTCGATGTTAATAGTTAAAAACAATATTAAATCTTCTTTAATTCTCTTTAATTTTGTTCCTTAGTAAAATAGTCGTAAGCCAAACGATTTTTGGGTAAATATTACAAAAACTTAATTTTGAAGTATAAGTGGATTATTCATAGTGTTTAGCTGAAATATCACTATGTTAAAAAAAAGTTTTTATCGCAGTCATAACAAAGAATGTTAGCTTCACTTTTTAGTAATCTGAATTCGATAATCCGTGCGCGAGATATAATCAATTATATACAGAGACATTGTAACTGTATCTATTCTTATTTGAAGCATCAACATGGATGTTTTGGTTTTGATTTATTAAACTTTTTATAGGATTTATTTATGTTATATTTCAACATAATTGATTAATCAACTGATAATTCACTTTATTTTAACCAAGTATAAACTTTCAATAAAATATAATATCTTTAATTACATTCTGTTCGTTATGTGACAAGATTCATTGCGCAATATTTTATAAGTTTCCTTTACATATTGTCGGTGACCTGGCGGTCTAGGGGTAAGGGATCAGACTTCTGTGCTGGCGGCCGGGGTTCAATACTCGGTCCCGGCACAGATTTATCTGATTACCAAACCCTTCCTTCACCTCTGACAAGACATCTTGTGAATGTGGGGAATGCCAGGCCTCCACCTTGGTTCGGATTCCACGTTAAACTGTAGGTCCTCCATTTCATCTCACAATCACCCTACCATTACACATTAGCGTAAGTGCGTATAGCCCGAACGGTTAGTAAGACGCGATGCTAATAATAATAATAATAATAATAATAATAATAATAATCCTTTACATATTACTTTTTTTAATTATTATAACCTTCTCATTTACACTGGCATAACTTTGGTAATCGTCAAAGCATTCTTCTCTTCCTTCTGCTTAATTGCTTGAGTACGTTGTGTTCGGGCATTCTAATCCCTTGCACCTGCAGCTCTCTCTACAATTTAATTTGTTCTGTAAGCTACAGTAGCCTCATGACTTCTTTGGTGCTGACTGACAGCTCACAGCTGATGGCTTTGAGAAGCTACCAGACCAAATTATGTATCCCTACGCCGAACCATATGATCTGAAAAAATATTGTGTTTAGCAGCTGTCACTTCTGACAGCCAAAATTTAGGTATATACCTAAATGTTGACTGTCAGAAGTCAGCTGTGAGCTGTTAGTCAGCACCAAAGAAACCACGGGGCTACTGTAGTGCAACTAGTAAGTGGGAACTTATTTTTAGAACAAGTGCATAGAAGTTTATTAAGAACCATTTCTCGCGCAGGAAGTCCTGTCATCCATTCAACTTTTTAAATTTCCTTCTTTATCATTGTCCCATCCATAACCATTAGGGTTTGGAACGTTTGGTGTGTTTTCAAGACTTCTAATCCATACTCCTGATTGGTAGTTGGCTCGTGTTTTTTTTATGTATTTGCAATGTATTCTGGCAAGGTGGTATAGTCTATGTGACAGACAATTTTGTGGTATAATTCTACAGCTCATTTAGTGGGTAATTTAGAGTACAAAAAACCATGATGGCCATATCAGAAAAGTAGCAATCAAATATGGTGTCCATTCAAAATGACGATGGACGTGGATTTTTGAATGCCACTGATCTCGGGTTCATGTTATCCGATTTGAACAATAAAAAAAAACTGAAAATATCTCACCTATCGAAAAATCACTTCTTTGTTAAAATATTAGAAATCTTAAGTTTTCACTAATTTTTAATCCATCCTGTTTTCAAACAATTTTTTTTGATGGGTTCATAAAATCCTTCTCCTTTTGTAAGACAACTCTTAAACTCATCAGATGCAGTTTGTCCTTTTTATTTGGCTTTCAAAAAAGCACTACCTACATCCTCAGGTTATCATATACCACTGGACAAACGAGATTATTTGAGGGGCTCAAGTCAATGGATTCTTCCGTTCACTCTGAAGAAACTCAATGAGGGAAGAAACATCCTTTTCATCCTTCACTATCCTAGGAGTCTGCCAATCTTGATGAGATTGTTTTTCTTTACTTAAAGCCAATAGGCCACAAAGGTATCTCAATGCTAATGCTTTATTTCTGCATTTATATAATGCCATGACACAGCACCTCTGATAAGGCTGAAGCCACGTGTACCTCCAGGTCTCGGGGTATCTTTATTAACGGTCTCTTTGATTGCCTGATCACCTGGAATCCTGGTGAAAGGGTTCTGATCCCACAGCTGAACAGAAAACCCACCTTCCAAAAAATGCGTATAGACATAAGGGCTTCTCTCCTGCAGTTTAGTCAGCTCAACGATATACTAGTAAAGTATCTGGTATAGTTTACTCTAGCCAACGCAAAGCAACAAGGGATAATCTTTTCTATGCAGTACATGTACAAGTACCTATCACCTTCTCTGTTAGCTCTGAGAAATCCTAATATTATTTCGACCACATCTACATAAGTCATCCAAAAAGAAGACAACTCTCCATTTTCAGATCTGAGGATGTTCAAGTATTTGCTGAAGTACTCAAAAGATTTAGGCTATTGGTGCTATCTCACGTAATTTTATGGTTTTCATGGACAGTATTTAGGCGTGGCTTATAAATAACTTCAATTAGGAGCTTTTGTTCAGAATATAAGTCATCCCCATCAATTCATTCAAGGAATCTAAACCAAATTAACCCTCAAACATGCTTCATACATCAGCTTGTGAAATAGAACTGCACGGTTATATTGTTTCTCTTCCAACATTTTTTCAGCAAATCTCACCAGATTCAACAGTTAGATCTCTTAATACACTACTAGCAAAAAGTCGTCAAATTGATAATAAGTTGCATATAGTATGAAAGTTTCCCATCATTGGAAAGATTCGCCATTCTTATTTATGGTGTGACCACAAAGCTCCCATAATCTTGAAAAAAATTGCTTGATCCAACAAGTCAACAATGTAGTCCAATTCAAGATGTGCTAAAATACTTTCACTTATTTAAAAAAATTCTAACACATTTGAAATCTCCGCAGATGGAGCATTAGTCGTCGGAAAGTAGTTTAGTGTGTCTGTTGCAACAATTTAATTGTCTCTTATCATAATGTTAAGTCCAGTCCAGGAATTTGTCTTCTGATTGTGAAAATCGGACCATCTCATTAATACCCATATGAAGTTGGACATTTTTGCTGTGAAAAATGAGTCAGTACACTCTGTAGGAAGATTTGACTCTCTTATCGGAAGATGACATTTATTTACTGTTTTCGTGTGAAGGGGAGAGTCTTCTATATGATTTAAAACTTTCTGACCTTTTTGTTAGCAATTTCATTAACTTTACTATTTTATTTGCAACAAAGAGTCTTTGGCTGATTTATTGTTCCATTCACTCGGTGAGTTGAACCTATCCCACTAAGCTTCTCCTCCCTTCTATCCATATTATCAAAAGAAAGTACTGTAGAAACTCGAAAATGAGTACTAGTGAGAACATGACGAGGTATTGATATATGTTGTCTTGCTTCTCAATACACCAAACTGTGTACATTTCAAGAATCTTGGTGACACTACAACTATGTCCATGTCGATTTAACATCTTGAACACTTCTTGGTTCCCAGTAAGAGTCTTAACAGCTAATGGAAGGAGTAAATCATTGGGAGCTATACACTTTCCATGATATATTCCGTATAAAATATATTGTGTGATAGATTATATCAAAACTTGAGGTAATGAGGTATTACCAATTATTTTGGCTAAAAACTTTTTCAAAATGTCAAGCCCATATTTATCATTAATAGTCAATAATTCCTGCTCATGTGGGGTGATGGATTCTCGTACGGATTTCCTGTGAACCTTTGCTGCTAAATGAACCTGTTCGTCAACATAGTTACCGTTGGTAGTTCTCCAGTTTATTTTCCACTTTTATGAAGTCATTTGCCAGTTTTTAAAGCTATAGTTTGCCGGAGCTATTTAGATTTTGTTATCCACATTAATAAAATGCTAAGAAGATACAAACGTGGTTTCAAAGTGGTAGCGCAAGTACTTTTTAGTATATTCCGTAAGTTCCTCGAATATTTTTTTTAGGCTGAGTAAGGTTTAATTTTACTAAGGATTTCTCCTTGAGTTAAAAAGGTGTCTCAAATAAATCTGATCGTATAAAATGGTACAGATTGTCTGTCATAAACAGCTGCCTCTACTTCAAAATATGGATCCAGGTTTATATGAACTATTTTTGGCTTGTCCCTGATATAAACCTTATAACAAGTTTTTATGATAATGGGCATCGGCTGCTACAATATCTCTCACGGTGAGTGCCATTATTTTGTTTTCAATTAATTGAATGGCTTTACTTCTGAGAGTCTGATCGGCTCGAAGAACTACAGCTTGAATTGAATTTTCCCTACATTTGACCCCTTATTATATTTTCCCTTTTTATCAAAAAATATGCATATTGGGTGGTATTTTTGGCTTTTTTCTTTACCACATTTTTGCCCAGGAAGAGTTTTTTTAGAACATTCAGCAAACTCTGAGTCATCAGAGTCTGAGCGAAGAGTAGGAGGATCACACGAAAGCTTGTTGAGAGTTTTATTGTGTGCAAACCCAGTTATACAATTCCTACGTTAATATATAGATGTAATTTCTTCGCTAGTTAGAATGACTTGAAATTTTCTAATGTTTAATTTTTTTTTAAGTTGACTAGATCGTATTTTGATACATTTGAACCTAATATAATGCATTTCAATGGTTCGAGTTTATTTTCTTTGTAACTTCCACCATTTTCTTCAGTTAATGTACAATATTAAATACCTTAAACAAAACAAAATACAGTCAACTCTCAATTCTACGACCCCGGGAATAGCGTCCCTCTCGAAGTAACGACCCTTTTTTGGGGAACCGTGAAAAATGTGGGGAAAAAGGTTGAAAAGTTTAAGGAAATCGGCTGTAAAATGTGTTTGTTGCATTTATTTAGGTCGCCGCGTTGCAATTATCTTTGTGAGCGCTGTATTACTAGTAACTGGGGTGGGTCAGGTATAAAAAAAAGACACCACCTCATCAACGCCAGCCAATATCACTTGACTCTGTCCACCCCTCTCCCACAAGCAAGACAATGTTTCCCCGCGCGCGACTGCCGCTACATCACGCGCCAGGCTTGCTTTTGCCATTGTTATTTCGATTCTAGATTTGGTTACTATTTTGGTTTGATTTTGTGAACAATTTTTGACGATTCATGCTATTGTTTAACATTGTTATTATGATTTAGTTACGTTTTTGGTTGGATTTTGTGAACGATTTTTGATGACCCACGCTATTTTTTTTATTTGATACGAACTTATAAATTTGACGAAATGAGTGAAAGGAGTACCTTCTTCAAGAAATAGGTAGGTTTTATTTTATTTACTTTTTCACGTATTGTTTAAAAAATGCAATTTTTTCGTATGAAGGTCAGGGGGGGAACAAAATCTTTTAAGATTCCAATAACGACCCTTTTCCAGGGAACCGTGAAAGGTCGTAGAATCGAGAGTTGACTGTACATGCAAACTGATATTCTACTAAACAAATATATTTGAACAAAGAACCAAATAAATTTTGGTAACCTAAAACTAATCAGTTGCTACCTGTTTTCCCTTGCCTGGAACCTTCAGAGGTGTATCTTTCTGACGGTAACTAATTCATATCTTGCATTCAAATGATCAGATATGACTGTTATTTTTTTTTTAATTAAAAGGTACAATTTACTCCATGTTTCATCTGATATACTGATTTTTTTTAATGCGGCCGTTGTTTCATGAAACACTAATTAAATATGTCGATACAGATACAATTTTATTTTATTTAAATTTCAAAGGAATTTATTGTTTTATCGACAGTTTTACTAAGGAACTAATTTAAAAAAAAATGCAGCTTTAATCCTTTTTTAAATTGTTTAAATCGGATAATCTAAACCTTAGATAAGTGGCATTCAAAAATCAACGGCCACCGCCATTTTGAATGGTCGCCATATTTGATTGCTAGCTTTTTGAGATGTTCATAATGGTTTTTTGAACTCTACATGACCTACTGAATAAGCAGTTCAAGCTCCATCTGGTATCCCCAAATTATACCACAAAACTTGTCTGGCACATGGACTATATACCCTGCAATTGGCTTGTTAGCTTGCGAAAATTTCGTTCCCGCTCCCGCATTGGTCTGCGCAAGCCTTTTGAGCTTTTATATCTGAAGAAATTTTGTAGTGCTACATTCCAAATTAGTTAAGTTAACTACAGAAGCCACTTTCACAAAAAACTAAATATTAAAACGGCTATTTTCATACGTTAGTGTTTCAATAATGTACAAAATTTTAAAAAAATATTAAAAACAAATTGTTGGTTATGAAATTTTTGACTTCCAAAAGTGACAACTCAGAATCCAGGAAAATTTTAAATGTAGGCATATTAGCTACTGACTAAGATAAGGGGGCTGATTCACATAATTGATCTAAATATCTCGATGAATAAAAACTTTGTCCAGTGAGTGTAAATATTGGAGGTGGTCTTTTATCATATATATCATAGGATATTTATTCATTTATTAAAATTCTAAATCTGTATGTATTGTACATTTAATACCCTCTATTTGTTTCAAGTAAACTCACAGAGTGTATATACATTTACTACGTTTTAAATTTGTAACAATTCAATATATTAAATTTAATGTATACATCTTATTTGTCAGTATCCTTGGCCACAAGGGGCTTGGATATATCAACAAACCCATCATAAATCTCCTTGGCAGTGAATGGTATGATGGAATGTTCTGAGTCTTTAAATTCATTCACACTAGAAGGGAAATGGCGTTTCTTCCACAAATAAAAAACACACGTAAATAGGTCTAAACTGCCAACTGTCGTTTGGTCTTTAATTTATATAGGTAAGGCTAGGTTTATATTCACACATATATATACAGTAGCCCCGTGGCTTCTTTGGTGCTGAGTGACAGCTCACAGCTGACTTCTGACAGTCGACATTTAGGTATATACCTAAATTTTGAATGTCAGAAGTGACAGCTGCTAAGCACACGTTTTTTCAGAGCATATGTTTTGGCGTAGGGATACATAATTTGGTTTTGTAACTTTTCAAAGCTGTCATAAGTCAGCTGTGAGCTGTCAGTCAGCACCAAAGAAGCCATGGGGCTACTGTAGCTTAACTAATGGTAAACAATGCATACCGTACAATGCACGATTCATATTTAAAATACAACGGTTTTTAATTAAATGTAGTGAATAAAGTCTAATAATAAATATATAATTCGTCTTGTATTGTTCATTGCAAAAATGCCTCCACGTATGAGATCAGCTTTTAGTGTGCTTGTATTTTCGTCTTAATGTAGTAGTTTTTTTGAATTTTAGAGTTTTTTTGTAAACTTGGTTTATTTATTTTATTTCTTTAATAATAACACTAAAATATTAATTTTGTTCATCATTGGAACAATGCTTCCACGTAAGAGATCAACTGTTTGCGTTCTTAAATTTGCGTTGTAAATTTCAGTATCATTACAGTTTTGGTTTTAGTTTTTCCAGTAAATTATGTTAATGTGCTTGTATTTGTGTCTTAAATTTAGTTATATTTTCAGTAAGTTAATTGTTTTGCGTTTAAATGTTATTTATTTAGTCGATAGTAAATTCAAACCTTCTATTTTTGTCTTCATATCAACAATGAAATCAAGTAAGAAAGCCCCTATGGGGTTAACTGCATTTGTGTCTTTAAATGTAGGTATGTTTTCAGTGATTTTGTGTTCTTCGTGAATCAGGTTTATTTAGTTTTATTTCCTGGCACTAAATCAACAGAACCATTTTTATTTGGTGTGATAGGTCACTTACTATTGTGTGATCCTTTCATTTTACTTCAGTTTTATTTCTTAGATAGTAAATCTATACGTAATAAAACTCTAATGTTCGCATGCGTATTTGAATTTGTGGAGCTTTCCTTTATTTTCTGCGTAGTATAAAATATAAGAATACCAAATAATCAATTTTTAGAATACTTGTCTGCTTGTTTGTTTTTTTGCCAGTAAAACAAATAAGTAATTATCGGATAGAGTCGATACTTCTGTTATTCTACTTATTTTAAGGTAACCCTGAAAAAGATGTATATTTTCACGCTATCTGGTCAGTGAGCGGAGTAGTTCCGAGAAAAACGGGTGCAATTTGTTCCAGTTGGTTACTGTGGCTACAGAAGATGGCAGTTTATTTGACCGGGGGTGTGGAGGAGGAATAAATGGGGTCGAGTCAGTGTTTAATCGTAAGTCTTTGTACACACTTAAAAAAATCTGCTCTCGAATAAGTTTAAATTCTTTTATACCATTTGAAGTTGTCGAATTTGTTGATTTATTGTTTAATGTGAGCGAAGAAGAGGGCAAATTTTTAGTCTTGAGTAAAACCATAAAGTAATGCTCGTGAACCACTCAAATACCACGAAGATGGTCTGTGAACTCTCGTGGACAACAAATTATCAACCTTTTTTCAACTCACGGCACACCTCTTCAAATACTGCCAAGCATTCCACTCCTTCCATCCAGCCATGTCTACCTGCTCGCGAGATTGTAGGGGACAACAATGACAAGTTACGAATCTTCGCCCACAACAACACAACTACAAAAGAGATTTACTTCATTGGGGAGATCATATTATTATATTTGTTTTGGAAGATTCATTTAGTTTACCGGATAACTCAATGTGCTTTATTTGAAAATGCCACCGAGTTTTCAATGATTCAGGGATTAATTTGACAAGTTTAATAGCACACCACACAAAAGGGGATTAGAAGCAAGTGGGTCGACAAACAAATAAACTCCCACTTTTCAAATACTCGTATTTCTATTTTTTTTTCTGCGTAGTTCTCTTTTTATAAGTTTCATTGGTGGTAATAAAACTATTTGATCCACTTGCTTCAACAGAAATAGGTTCACATTTATTAGCCAGACGATCATTCTGCTCACTAATACCAATATTTATACTTGCAACACTGCGCCCCAATTATTATTATTATTATTATTATTAGCACCGCGTCTTACTACCCGTTCGGGTTATACGCACTTACGCTAATGTGTAATGGTAGGGTGATTGTGAGATGAAATGGAGGACCTACAGTTTAACGTGGAATCCGAACCACGGGGGAGGCCTGGCATTCCCCACATTCACAAGATGTCTTGTCAGAGGTGAAGGAAGGGTTTGGTAATCAGATAAATCTGTTTCGGGACCGAGGATTGAACCGCGGACCCCGAACACACTGCGCCTCAATAAACACTATAGAAGCAATGCTCCATTTGATCAAATACAGGGGCTCCGGAACAGTCAGGACGTAGGGGCTTGAGCTCCCTTGTTTTTATCTTAGGGGCTGGGACTATTTGAACCCTCACAATATTTACCAAGTAAATTCAAAACCCAACATACATACAGCTGTACATAAATACATCAATTTGTAATTAAATTAATAGAAAACAGAAATGCGCTTATTTTGCATTTTACTTTTTTCACAAGAAAAAAAATTTCACAAAAATATAGTAACTAACATTAGGCCAAAATGTGTTTGGCTTAGATGTAAACAATGCCAGAATAGTAAGGCCAAAGAGTAATACTTAAACTTTTTTTTACACAGATGAGAAAAAAATGGGGGGAAAAATCACAGTTTAATAACTGTAAGTTTAATTTTAACACGAGGTGGATTTTCAACCACAATTCAAATTTTATTTTGGCTGTCAGGTGACCTGGCGGTCTAGGGGTAAGGTGTCAGACTTCTGTGCTGGCGGCCGGGGTTCAATCCTTGGTCGCGGCCCAGATTTAGGAGTTTTTGGGTGAGAAACGTTTTTCCAACAATCAGGAGGTCGAGGAAGATGTGAAGAAGTGGCTGAAAGAGCTGGCGGTGGAGGTCTATGACACTGGCATACAAAAGCTGGTGCCCCGACTACATAATTGTCTCGATCTCAACGGCGATTACGTTGAAAAATAGTTTAATATATTTGTGAAGTATTATGTGAATTTAAATTAAATACAACCATTTTTCGATCCTACATAAATGGTGTAACCTTACTTTCTATATGACCCTCTTAGCTACAAATAAAAACTAATATATTCTAAATATTATTCTTTATTTGTTTAGTTGTTGGACTTGAACTTATCTAAGCATTCTTAATTATTATTTTTACGTGGGAAAGAACTTTTAAATAGTACAATACAATACAAATCAAGTGGCACTTACTTTATTTTAATGACGTATTTTAGGAGGCCAGATATTATTTCTAATAGATAATAATTTTTGTGTAAGAGATAGCTAGATAATGTTGGTTTTATGATTGTATAAAACACGTGTTAAAATGATTCCTAGACAATTGGACACTTGTACTAAATGTCAAACTCATCTAGTTTTGTTTACAGATATGGGGGATCTCTAAGTTGGAATCTCTGCCGGGTGTAATGAGGATGGTTCTAGCTAGGTTGTTAATCACTCTTACTATACAAATGCGCACATACTACCACTTAATGTTACCTTTATCCTAATTAACCCTACCTCAAGAAGGTAATTAAAAACTTGTAACCTGAAAGTGTCCAGACAATTGCTGAGGTGAAAAGTATCAACGTTTCCTGATAGTTCAAAAAACTTCAAATCTTATTTTTCATAAATAAAAAACACACGTGATAATTAGTTCATATTCAACGACGTTTTAAACGAGTATAATAAATAGTTAGAAATATAGTTTTAACCTTTCTCAAACAAATGAAGTTATTTTTTAACAGGCTCACAATAACAACAACAAATATTATAACTCCCGATTGTTTTAGAGCTTTTGTTGAGTTCTTATAACCAATAAAATAGTTTGAGGATACTTACCTTCAAATAGATGGCCCCTTTACTAGCAACAATGTTTTTTTTTTAAATTTTGGTCAAGAAACAAAAGAATATTGTGATCTTTTCAAATACTCTAAAATCAGTAGCTCACTAAACATTGGTTTTGACTCCATGTGAATTTAGAAGCTATAAATATGGTATATTAATATCTTAGAATTCTTTGAAATTTGACATTGATTATACTCCAGAAAACTTGCAAATTTAAATAGTAAAGTTAAATTGTAATTCAGAATTGAATATGAAGTTCCTGTCCTGAGTTTGTACGCACTCCAGAAGGGTGTGCATAATACAGAACGCTCCCCGAAGTAAGAGGGTCCAAGGCTGTAGAGATGGCTTGTTTAAAAGAGGTGGGAGGATGGAGGGGGTAAAGAGTCAATTTTTAACTATACAGAACATTATTTATGTTCATCAAACAAATGAAAGTAAAGTTTAACCAAACCTATATATTTACTTATATGATCAACTAAAGTTAACTACAATATTATTATTATTATTATTATTATTATTAGCACTGCGTCTTTCTACCCGTTCGGGTTATACGCACTTACGCTAATGTGTAATGGTAGGGTGATTGTGAGATGAAATGAAGGACCTACAGTTTAACGTGGAATCCGAACCACGGTGAAGGCCTGGCATTCCCCACATTCACAAGATGTCTTGTCAGAGGTGAAGGAAGGGTTTGGTAATCAGATAAATCTGTGGCGGGACCGAGGATTGAACCCCGGCCACCAGCACAGAAGTCCGACACCTTACCCCTAGACCGCCAGGTCACCTTAACTACAACAATAAGATATTTAAGGAGCAAACGAAATGTACTAGACAAATGAAGGTTCATTGATCTTCCTAATCTAGAGAATGATTGAAATTCAACAGATGTTATTAACTTGAATTAATTAATCACATCTTCGTAATTAACTGTTCAATTTACAAAATCATGAGTGAGTAGAGACGCTATTGAGTCTTTGTTTCTCTTGTGTTTGGTTTTTTTTTACCTCCTCTGGAAGAACATAGCTTTGTGGACATTAATTTAACAACATTATTGCAAACTAAATTGGTGGTATATCAAGCGATTAAATTTAAAAAACAAATACACTTATTTTTAGACATTAAGGTTGTTCCTGGACACACCAGGCACATCAAGTCGTACGCCTGTATCTGCATGTCCACGGCAAACTTCCCTTCTCTTTAAAACACGCAATCAAAACAACTAGCTCATTATTTGCTACAAATACTAGCAATCTTTCTCAAAAGATAAAGCTTACAAAAATAAACGGTACGGAGCTCCGTACGGACTTTCTCGCTCTATTGTTTATAAATGTAAATAATTACTCAAAACTCGTAAAATATGTGAATCAAAATAATATACACTAGGAAACCTAAGAATAAATTGCACTATCCTTATGTTAAACATTTTTCGAGTCTCGCGGTTTTAAATTTTATAATTTCATTTTTATAGAATTAATGTCCTCAATGGTATGTTTGAACCGATACAAAAAGATCAATATTGGGTCCACAAGGGTCAACAATCCGTATTAAAATTTCGACTTCCGGTAAAAAATTTCGACATTTTATTAGGTGTTGCACATCTTCATGTCATCGCATTGCTATTAATTTCCTCATTTATAAATTTTGACCGATAAAAAATGTAAATATTGACTATTGAGTATAAAATGAAGGAGATAGATCATTGTTGTACAAACTTTTTTCCTGAGAGGTTTAGGAAAAATAACATACACTTTTTGAAATACTTACTCATTTCTTACTCTATGGCATTGGAGAATTATTATTGCGATAAAACTCAAGTAGTATATCTTTACAACTGAAGCTCACAAAATTGTATCAATATATTTGCCATTATCTAAGAAACTGTTGGTTTTATAAAAATATATTCCATACAAAAGTTTTTTTTATTTTTAATAGTACTACAATTTTGCAATGATACTTTATTTAGTATCTCAAATAGTTGCGGAGATACGTAAATTTCAGCTTCTGTAAAGTATCCTAAAAGTCAATTTCACGGGAAAATGAAAATAGTTTATTTATAATCTTAATCAACGCGTAGATACGAAATTTAATCAAAATCGTAATAGCAAAAACCACTTTTTGGGGATTCGGGGGTCATGAGACGTCGACATCCATCAACATTTCAGGTTATGTTTTTTTTACGGTCGCAATACTTTACCTTTATTGTTCGAAAAGTTATTTTTTTATATATATGTGTATAGCTTGAAAGTTATTGGTTTTATAAAAATATGCTTCGGTTAAAATATTTGTATTATAAATATATCTACATATTAGTAATGATAACTAATTTCACTTGTCAAATAGTTTCAGAGATATGATACAAAATGGGAATTTACGCGTCAGGTCGGAGCCCTAGAAGTCATTTTACCGAGATGTTGAGAGTAACCATTTTGTTTGGAATATTTATAAATGTTTATAAATGAAATTTAATTTAATTCGTTAGAGCCTATTTTGATAAAATCGACTTTTTCTTCTTTTATCCTTCAGTAAACTACCCTTAATTTTAGGGTTGGATATCCAATTCCAGAAACCTCTCGGGGCAACCCTATTAAAACCCTAGATACCAAGTTTTAGCCTGATCGGTAGAATAGTTTAGGTTCTAGTTGGAGGTACAGACAAACCGATATTCAAAAACCACTTTTTCGGATTCGGGGGTCATGAAACGTTGAGATTCATCAAAATCTCGAGTTCAATTGTTTTGACGATCGCAATACTTTCTCTACCTGTACGATAGCGAGAAAGTATATAGGTTTAGTCTGATTGAAGCATACTTAATCAATCGGTTTCGGGTTGGAATACATTCCACGGTACTGCTATTGACACCTGGGTGCAGTGACGTATGCAGGATTTTGAAAATGGGGAGAGAGGACCTCAAGACAACGAGTTAATTTTCTTATGAAGGTGGGGGGTCAAGATTGGATAGCTACGAAAGATTTAAAGTGTATTTTTTTTTTATAGATTTTATGATTTTCATTATATAGTAAAAGGGAAGGATGGGTGAAATATTTTGCAAAAATTAATATTCTAAGGATAAATTTTATATTTGATTTGTTGGCGAGGCTAAAATTATCTCTATATAACATATGCTTATAAAACAAATTTATACATTACATAGTAATCTTGTTGCTAGTTTTACTGATGTAGTAAGTTAAAAATAAATTAAAAAGTTATAATGTAATTTAATGTATAATGTTACATTATAATGTACACATTTTTGTTTTGTGTTTTGTTTGGTTAACGTTTTAATTGCAAAGATCATAATTAACATTCATCTGATGTCCTTCAAAACAGTAGGAAGAAGAATAGAGTTGAACTTTTATTGAGTAATTACTAATCACTGCCCTGTTTTTTATGATAAATGGATTGTGAAAATCTTGTTTTTTAGTCATTAGCAACTATGGTAGGGGTAGCTCAACCCCCTCCAACACCACCTTCCGCCATGAGTACGTTGCTGCCCAGGTGAAAACTCAACATTGGAAACAAAACCTCTCATTTAATGCAGAATAATAGTATTGGTCTGAATTTTGGAAATAATATGGTTAGCTTTAAAAATTGGTGAAAATATAAATAATAATTATATGTGAACTTGATTTTTTTTAAATAATGGCTTCTCTTTATCTTTTCGGGTTTTACAGCAGGGACACGTTTAGGTGGGTGTGGCCAAAGGGGGCAATTGTCACGGACCTCTCATTCCAGGGCACCACAATTCCTCCAAAAATTATTAAATTCAATTACAGATTCTACATTACGCATCCAATAGTGTACAGATAATAAACAGCAATATGTATTAGTAGTAATGAGCAGGTATGTTCTGTTGACCGGAAATGAGAGAGGGGAGGGGGTAACTACGTAGAGTATGTGGCTAGGTAAGAATGTGACGTCATAAAACTGTGACGTTTATTGATGAGAAAATCAGACTTGAATGAACTTTTATAGTCATCCTAGACAAATGCGGGTTCGACTAAAATAATGTGTATTATGAATATTGATACAAAAATGATTTAATGATGAAGCGGGTGGTGTACCATGCACAAAACGCCATATCCACCAATCCTGTGGTTATGTTTATTCATGACATCATATTTAGATAGATTTAAAAGTGTTATAAGGCTTAACTATAAAAAATTAGCTATATGACTCAATTAAATAGGAGGCGCACGAAACACCGTATCCATCAATACTCTGGTTGTTATGTTGCTTAATGATGTCATATTTAGATATACTCTAAAGTGATAAGGCCTATATATATTTTAAAATAAATTATATGACTCTTGTAACAAGTTACAAGACAGATGTAACAACTTACGAGTTATGGCTTGATCGAATGGGGGACACTCACCGAACCTTCAAGACGAGCTGCAACACACAGCACTAGCACCGACCACCTCACTCCAAACAACCACCCGATAGACTGACGGAGCGTTTGACAGGCGCCACCTAGTGTCAAACCCGAGACTGGCATGAAACAAAGGAAGATAGTAGCTTCTGCCGGCCACGTCAAGGTTCTAGGATGTTCGACACGTTGCTCGGACCATCTTGTCATCCCGTTCTCTCCTCGCGTCTCTCCCCCTCTCCGACAACTTTAACTTTGTATATATAGTGGTGCGCTGGTGGTCTATGGTCACTTATTACAACAACAGCTTATCGAGGTGAGAACGGTGACGTAGGGAAGGGGTTTATTATTATTGTTATTGACTGTACCAAAATTATATTTCGGGGTAGTGGGGAAACTTTCTAAATTACTGTTCTGCTCACCTAATCTTAGTTTGAATATGTAAACTTACTATATCATGCGCTTCTCGCTCTTGTCAAAATATCGCCTTTCTGCCGTCTTTTTGGGTTCCAGCCCTATTTATCGCGCCTATTGGCCTTATTGGTATATTTACATTCTATTGAACATGCAGAGTAAAACTCTGCGTCTTGGGCTTTCTTCCCATCTAGTATTTATTTATGAGTATGCTTAGGATTGGCTGTCGTCTGGGTAGATTACATTATATTAGGAGACAGGACACTAATAGGATAGATTGGGACTTGGTCCGCTATTGGTCGTTATTATTGTATAACATTATGATATTTGTTGGGGGTTATGAGCGCTTAACGCCTGTGTGTTACGCGGGACCTTTGAATATCATAAACTTTAAAGATCACCTTATTGTATTGGACGTTATTCGAACCTAGGATCATAGACTTTTATACAAGTCAAGTAGGATTTTTGTCTGATATGTTTAATTATGCTCATCACGCATTGTTGCATTGTTGCATTGTTGAGTTATGGTCTCCGTAATCTAAATGGAACTACTTCTCGTTAGGAAGGAAGACGCGCTTCACTCTCTGTGTTTGTTGATATTCTATAATGTGTACCTTTTCATTGTTTAGGACAAATAAAGATATGTTATTAAAATTAGGCCATTTCGCCTGATTTTCCAGTCATCCTCACCCTAGTACAGGAAAGGGGGGGTTGCACTCTTACTACAGATATATCATTTAAATAGGAGGGAAATATTACGAGAAATGAACGATACACATGATTTCACATTTTATTATTATTATTATTATTATTCAAAAAATACACATTTTCACAATTTATTATTGCTATGCATAAAAAATACACAGGTCATTGAACAACAATAGATAGTAAAAAAAATGGGATAAGATTGGAAAGACCGATAAAATACTTGGTGGTCAGTACCTTTATATGAATACCAATAAGTTAGAATGTTTAAGATATTTTACAGGATGTGTGATATATTGTTCAAGACTGTACAGAGTTTTTGATTCATCCATAAACAAGTATATCTGAATCTTTTTTCACTAAAGACACAATTTCCACACGCCGAATAGTTTTTCACAACTTTGTTAAAGTCGTTCTATGATTGACTCAAAGTTTAGGCCTACACAGTTCTCCACACAGTCGGACCAAAATATTTCTTTGACGAAAAAGTTCCATTGGGGAACGGTAAGTTTTAGCAGCATAGAATTTGACGTAAACATCACATGATCTTAAAAGTTGCGGTTAGGAAAGAGGCCTACTGCTATTTGTTCAGGTAGAAAGTCTTGATTGCCAACGACGGTTGTAGGTATTCGGGTTGATCTCTAGCGACGAACGGGAGATGATCCTCCACCATATTACAGCTGCCCGTCACCTACCCCATCGCTGTCTGCGTCTGGAATGATGATCTGTAATCAACAGTCGTCACAGTTAAAGCTAGTATCGTCATCGTCTTCATCAACCTTTATTATTGGACAAAATGTATACAATTTCTCTACGCTGTGAAATCTGACGAATCGTGCCAAGGCTTTGTCATTTTTTTTTTAACGCGCACGGGGTGATGTCGTGACAAGGAGCGGTACATCCCCAACAATTGGAGTTTATCAAATCTACCAAAGGGCATTTATAGTCCTCGCGTGGAGGGATGAATGTCCACCCTGTGAGATTGGACAAGAAATTGTCCTTTTGTTTATTACATACGTAAAGTGTGATAGCTTTATTTAAATTTTTGTTTATAATTGAACCCGATTTGGAGTAGCAGAGTCCGGTGGTTTTATTGAATTGATAGCACGAGGGTTGTTTCTTTTCGATGAACACTATCAGTAGCTCAGTGACCACCCCCTCCTTTTATGAGTTCATGATGAATGAAAAATCAAAGATGGCTGACACGATGATGGTGTTCATCTTTAAGAAAATTGAATACAAATGATTAAATAAAATTCTAGTATACCTTTTATGTTGTACACCTTGGACAGCTGCCAAAGCGACGTTTGAACAGCGTGACGGCCAGTCGATCGTTCTTGTACAAGTTGGTGGTTGAGACCAGGTCTGTGAATCTCCTCAGGCTTCAGCTGGCGGCCTTGGCAACGGCGAACAAACAGCAATAGTGGCCGCACACACCGGATGATATGGCTTGGAAACTTTTTAAATTGTACGTCCATCGTCTCGAGTGTTTATTCATGAGTCTGGTCATATCTAGGCTCAGTCGTCTGGCATATGTATCGAAATACTCCCCAAATTTAGAAAAATATAGAACCACCCAATGGGAGCCGTGTTTAGTGTGAGAGTCTAGATTGGTCACAAATAAGGCGGGACGAGTGAAATTTAGCGGTGTAAAAGGGCGAGCAAACACAAACCTCGATGTTTAATCGTCTAGTGCCACTTTAAAATAATAATAAAAAAAAATTACACTTGCAAATTTATAGTGACGCCAACGAACCATTTTCTGAGAAAATTTACATTTGAAAGGGTACAGATCAAATTTGATTTTTTAAATTTATGCCCAAAACATTTATCGTATTTCTGATTGTTCAAATCTTTCAAAGAGGGGTGACCCAAGTCCTAACATATCAATTACAAGTTTTTATCGAGTCTTTCATCCATGCATTTTCTATTCTCATCCCCTTTAGTATAAATTATAGAAGAAACGGTAGGTGCAGTTTTTAAAAGTTTATTCAACTTATTGGCGGTCATATCACCGCCGTTACACTTGTAAGCCTTGATGATTTAGTGTGAGCCAATTCCATTGTTTTGGAACATGACGCGGTAATTTTGAAAACGAGTATGGGGCCTTAAAGGTCCAGCGGTGTAACACACATCCACACAAAGATAAAGCGCTATATGCTTTAACTATGAACGTATTGTTCTTGTCTTTGAGCCCCTGAGAGTCTACGATGACATTATACATTTAAGGTGGCGTGACAGAATTTATTACGTGTGTTAGTCTGTGGAAGCAATACCATACTGCAAAGAAAAACAAGGAACAGTCAATATCCAGCCTTGCCGAATGGTCTGACCACTATCGACACTGTAAACAGTAGTAAGTGCCAGGGTTTATCTGATTTATGACCTGTCACTCTGAGCCAGTGACGTCGGGTAGAGATACTTAAATAATAGTGACGTCAGAAGATAGACGTAATCCTGTGGTAGACGTCACACAGTGCCAGTGACGTAATTAATTGTGCAGGAGTGTGTACGGCCGTGACGTCATAAGATAATTAATTGGAGGGAGTAGCTATGCTAGAGATATTTAAATAATAGTAATGTCATTATGATAGTATTGTGATTTCGGAGTGACGTCACCTTATCATATTTTAATGAATTATCCAAACCCTGACGTTTCAATGACGTACTCAGAGCTAGTACACCTTGAATGACGAGGTACAGTTAATGTATTATGACGTCATATTTAATTATATTGCTCTTACTGCATAATTTAAATGAGAGGTAAATATTACTAGAAATGAAAAAATAAATAAAAAGATTTTTTTCACATTTAATTATAATAAAAAATATATACATATTTCACAACTTATTATATCAGTGTAAACCTAGATAGGAACCAACTTGTTTCCATACTGTGAGTTGTTTTTAATGACAAAACATAAGTTTTAAAAACAGTTGGAAAAAATTTTAATCTCAACTTTGTTAGTATTCAGTGTAAAAACATACCTATTAAATCTCTCCGGGTAAAATAAAACCAGTTTTCACAGGTCAGCCAAGATCATATCGTTTATACAAGTTTTAGTTTATATGAATTGTAGAAAAACCAACTTCTGACTGTAATCAGTTTAAATGTTTATTACAATATATATCAAATTAAAATAATTGAAATAAATAGACTAGATTATTTTAGAATACATTCTTATAAAATTAATAACCACACAGAGGATGGCTCTATTAAACAACATACATGATTAAGATTTATTTTAATTTCTAATTTCATAGACGTCATATTTAAATATACACTAAAAAGTTACTACAAATATATAATTTAAATGAGAGGAAAATATTACTAGAAATGAAAAAATAAATACAAGTTTTTTCACATTTAATTATAATAAAAAATATACAGATTTCACATATAATTGTTATATGAACAGATATTAGTTACAAAGTATAATTATAAATAGTGTTTAGTAGTTACTTTTATTTCAATTTTTAACCAGTATTACCAGAGATTAAAACTATTAACCGGACGGTACAATCCTAAGCTTGATGGAATTGTCATCCCCAATTCCGTCATAAATTAATACAGACTTCGATTTATTAACAAGGTCAATATTATCTTCTGTGCATATTTTAGAAAATTTCTTAGGCAAAAAAAATCCTACAACATTATCGTTTAAATAGGCTTGTACATAAATAGCTCTACCAAACTTTGTGTCTCTTTCGTTAAAAGATATAATATCTAGTATTGTATTCGCCGTTAAACTTCGAAGAGAAATATATTGAATGTCTGTCTTGGCAGAGTTGAAGTCATCTATAAACTTGTCCATGCCTTGAAAAAAAAAATTCAAACAAATATATTATAGAAATAATAATAAGACAAAAACATATACAAAAAATATTATAAATTACCTTGAGTTACTCTGCCGATTAGCCCTCCTAGCTTGTAGGTTGGTCGTATGTGTCTCAGAAGTCTAAGATAATCTATGTTTAAACACAGGTCTTCAAATGATTCCATTTTTCTAATTCGAATGCCTTAAATACACAACGTATTAATTTAGCTCCAAGGTGAACAGCATCTACTATCTATCTTTCTTTCAACTTACATCTCATGATTATAAAGACCAAGGCTGAACGTCTACCTTTCTAATTAGATATTCAGGTTGGTTGTGAAAGGTCACCCACATTTGACGGAGATATGTAGAAATAACACATACATGGTTATGAAAGGTAATTGTGAAGAAATCGAGACTCATGGTGAACCAGATGTGATCGAGTTGTAGGTAAACACATTGAACCGGTGGCCCCTATATAATGAGAATTTAACTGTACAAAGTTATCATTGCAAAGCCGTCTTGGTTCGACTAAAGTGTTAATTAAGTCAATAAAAAATAGTATAAATATATAGGCGGGAATTATAGAGTAATTACAATCATCACGATGGCATCGACTTCATCAGTACGTGATTATAACAGAGTTTATATCGTCTCTAGTGCTTGGTCAGACGAACCAGGTTGTACTTTGTGTTTTGATTTATCTCATAAGAAAACTTCTGAGGGATGTTTAACTATAATTAAAGAATATTTGGATGATAAATCTATTGAAATTCAACTCGAACAAGTGAGTAGTTTAACAAATACTTTAACACTACCAGATCAGAAAGAGTATAACGC
>CABFOW010004114.1:32149-61502 GCA_902141385.1 Timema californicum | reverse complement strand
CCAGGATTCGTCCCGTGCTCAGTGTCATTCTTCACTCAAATATTAAGGCAGAGTCTATGATAGACGTACAGAAATCGTCGGCTACAAATGTGTGATTTTATTAAGATCATTAGCTATCAGATAACGCAGCCACCTTTGACTCGGTAGTTGGCTTATTTCTGCCATTTGTTCAATTATTATAATTGCACGGGATTGCATATTGATATTTCAAGCTAGAAAAAGAATAATAAAGTGGCTACCTATTTAATATCCCTAAACATTACAAAGAGACTAGCGCCTAAGTGGCAAAGAAAAACATCAAGTGTTTCATAAAATAATTTTACTTCCAAAAATAAATCTTCTAGTGAGAAATTACTAAGCCTACACTGAAATGAGTTTATATATTGCCACCCTGGAGCGGTCATGTCCAAGTCCAGACCAGGACTTCTCGTGGAAGTGTCGAATGTACTAATCCATACCAGAACTTCTCGTGGAAGTGTCGGATATAATAGTCTAACTTTGCTAGCTGAGCGCCAGCTATATATAGGTTTAGTTGATGAATAAAGAAGGTAGGAGCTTTTCATATTAAAAATACAAAGCCACATCACGAACACGTGCTAAAAGCATGACTCTCTTGTTAGCAGCTGCCAAACTTGGCACGTGTTCAAATCTCGTAGGCCGGACATCAGGTTATTTGCAGTTAAAACTTGGGTTGTTCCCAGGTCACGTAGACCGGACACCTGGTGAGTTTACCGTTATAACATGGAGCTCTCAACAATTCACGTAGACCGGACATCAGGTTAGTTGCAGTTAAAACTGAGCACATTCCCAGGTCACGTAGGCCGTACACCTGGTGAGTTGGCTGTTAAAACATGGAACGTTCACCAAGTCTCGTAGACCAGACATCTGGCGGGTAGACAGAGATTGTTTAGTGGCCCGTCTGTCGTCCAGCAGGGCCAATCAGCGCATTTATGGATCCCCTTATTGAAATATCTTGTTGAATAATCGTTCATCGCTTGCCTGTATTCTCTTCATCATTAACTTCAGTGTGAACAGGCCGGCCACGGGACCTGTGCCAAGCCAGATGATACAATGAGTGTGTAAAACACATATTGTAGACATAGTAAGTTTTGTAAATCTATGGAATTGCAGGATGTCTATGAGTATTGGATTATTTGGGGGGGTAGAACTAATGTAGCATTAGCTAGTAATGCTAATGTTACATTTTCTTTAGTCATTTTCTATTTTTTCATCTTTATTTGGTGACAAAAAACAACATCTATACTGATATAATATGCTATCTTTATATTTTTTCAAATAAAATCAGAGAATATTTTATACGTTCCAATTTGAATTTCTTGGGAATTTGCCACACCGTGCCTCTAAATACCAACTATTTATTTATCTTCTGTAACTAGAAAGAGAGAGATCTGATTACACCAGTTATAGTAATGATACGATATTTGTTGTAAGCTAAGAGACCCTAAAATACTGAGCGACGTCGTTTTAGTACTATGAAAAACTCAATTATTTGGCCGTGAGTATAACTAATTCCGTGGTTCGGATTCCACGTTAAACTGTAGGTCCTCCATTTCATCTCACAATCACCCTACCATTACACATTAGCGTAAGTGTGCGTATAAACCGAACGGGTAGTAAGACGTAGTGCTAATAATAATAATAATAATAATAATAATAATAATAGTATAACTAATTGTATCCGTCAAACTATTTATTTTGCTTGTCACGTTAGCGCTTAGCATTACTCTATTTTAATATTGAAATTTAGATCAATGCTAAGGGAAACTTGATAAATTTTTGTGGAGACTGGAAATATAAGTTGGCAGCATTGATACTATTTCTCAAAGTGGGCGTCTCCTTCCTTCCTTGTTGTAAACAAAATTGTGTCAAAGCATAACGGAATTGTTTCTTATACCATCATACATTTAAAATATTATAGTTGTATTTTTAAACATAGTTTATAACTCATTTAAATTAGTGGGTATGGACGACGAAGAGTCAAGAAGACTTACTTATCCGTGCCAGCAGCGACAACGAAGATTTTACCGACAATGAAGATGGACTTGACAGCTCTCGAAGAAGTTTTATGCAAGATAACAATATTGGCACATGTTATGACAAATTAAGGTTTATTTCAATTGGTTTATTATTACTTCTCTCCTCCACTGCTCTTATTATTTTGCTGCCACTATATACTGAAAGCGTTGACCACAAAGGAGATGCATACACATCCATTTTGTTTACTTGTTCTTTCACAGTTATAAATTTATTTATTCAAGGAGCTGTGGCTGGAAAATTTTCAGGTGGTTTGAAATTAACCTTAAGCCCACCATTCACGCTTCCAATTTTACTTCGTACTGGCCTTCTGTATGGAGCCAGTTCATTTTTAATAATATATGCTCTAGATAGGAAGAGAGTTGTTTGTCATCTTCAAGATCCTATCAAAGGAATCATTCTAGTACTTTCACTTGTTTACTACTTCTTCTTTTGTAGAAAAAGTAAGTTTGATAAAATTGAGTATCTAATATAGGCTAATACAAAGTAAAGGTACTTTTTAGAAACTCATTTAAGATGTTTTTTTGTACGCTCTATACATCTTCTATGTCTAACTATATTTTTTTTATAGAGAAAACGGGGATAGCACAAGTCGAGGGTATTCTTTAGTTTTTTTCTGTGTCGAGTTATTAGAAATTTAATACTTTCTAACTAGCAGTTATAGGCACAACATAAGCAAATTTCTGATTATTTCAATATATCGTGAAAAAATTTTAAATTGTAAAAAATGAGAAAACTCACATAATTCTCTCAACAATATATTTTTTCAATGTCAAATTACAATATGTAAATTTAATGTTTTCTAGCACTTCATACACACTAACAAAACACCTCAATTTGATTTCTTGCGTAGATGTCCGTTCACATAAATCTATCGATGTTTTAATGATTTGATGTATTTATTAATAAGCATTTACTGTTTACGTACAAGTAAGCCTACTACAATTTTCTTTCTTGGGTACATAACAAACCTAATTCTTCTGAGTAATTATTGTTAACTATTATCTTGATTAATAAATTGATAGTAAGGTTATATTGTCTTGTTTATTATTATTATTTTGATTTCCTTTTCCTTATTTTATATATGTTTTAATTTTTCTTCTACATGACGATAACATGTTTCAGTGATTTTTCACCATCTTAAAATCTCATTTGTATTAAAGATGATTGATTTTAACTCATACTATTGAAAATTTGTGAAATTTTACGGTTTTATGTGGAATAATTTACAGCGAGATTTTTATTTATCACGATTCCATATAAAACCGTTACATTTCTCAAACTTTACAATATTATGAATTAAAATCAATTATCTTTAATACAAATAAGACTTGAAGATTGTGAACAATCACTGAAACAAGTCATCATAGAAAAAAAACTAAAACATATATGAAATAATGAGATGGGGATAAAAATAATAAACAAGACGATATAACCTCACTATCAATTATTACTACTCCTTACCAAATAAACATGAATATTATAAGAAATATTGATTATTAATTAAACATTTGAATGTCTTCAAATGGTACAACCAGAAGATTGTCACACAATATCTCAACTGCACAGGAAATATTTTAGCACATAATGTTGTTTTCGTGCACAATATTTATAATTTTTTTTAAACAAAAAAACCCTAACCAAGCTCAACCAAACCATTTTATTTGTGAATAAATACACATTTTGGCTAACAATTGTCCTTTGAATATTTTTGTTGGAAGGAATTGAAGGTTCAGGACAGCCTAATAGAATAGGTCTTTATAGGACTATACTTCAAAATAGAGTAATTGATTTTGCTAAGAATTTTTTCAACAATTTAGAATCTTTTCACAACATTTGTTTTGTTATAATCAACATTTTTTGTGTTGTTGTGTGTGTGTGTAAGTGCAAAAAAAACAACATAATTTTAAAGAGAAAAAAAATTAAGAATTCCACCTTCAAGTAACACTAAAGCTGAAATAATTCTTCTAGTTATGAGTAAATTCTAAAAAAAAATGTGAAATAAGTAAAGCACTATTCATAATATATGTGAGATAGGCCTAACTATTTTGGGAATTTTTCATTTTATAATATTTTCCCTTACAAATTACTCTCTAAATAATTTTGGTACCTATAAATAATATTTATTATGAGAAAGGTCCGAATAAATAAATACATACCATTTTTATACATGCAAACATTTAATACATTATACATTGGTGGGTATGCTCACTAAAGGTTGAGCTGGTCTATTATAGTTTGCTGATAATGGGGGTTTGTTGTTTGAATTCATGTCNTTTTTATACATGCAAACATTTAATACATTATACATTGGTGGGTATGCTCACTAAAGGTTGAGCTGGTCTATTATAGTTTGCTGATAATGGGGGTTTGTTGTTTGAATTCATGTCGGGTGATCTGAGATTTGCTTTTCCTAAATGGTTTCTCACCCTCCTCTACACACATGTAGCTTAGGTTTATACCTTTCAAATTCTATCATAAGTCCTCATCTCTACCCCATTAATGTAATTTTATATAAATTGCCTAGCCGGGTAATAAGACACATTGCAACAAAAATAATTCGATGATTCCCGAAGTTCACAATAAGTAGGCCTACTTAGTTTTGATTTGAGTTTGTTCAATTAATTTGGTGTTTTATTTATGAATGTTAGCATTCATTTTGTACTCCACATTTTACAATTTAAAATTCATATTTCTCTTCACCACAAATGAACTAGTTCTAAGCTTTTTTTTCTATGATTTATTCTCACATTGCATTCTGTTGATTTTCATTTTCATGGGACAAACTTTAAATACTGCATTGATATACCTTATTCATATTTACTTTGATAGTAGAGCACTTAATAATTAGGCTATAGGCCTACACTTGTTCACTTTATCCCTAGGTATGTTCACGTCATTTGGTTTTTATAATGTACCATAATACTCTCTTTTGATATTGCTACATTTAAACTAGGGCTACCTACTATTTTTTTATGTGCATTTGATAGCACCCGCTTCGGTGGCGTAGTTGGCTAACGCACTAGTCGTGTTGAGCTCGACTGCTAAGGACAGGGAGATCGAGGTTTGAATCTCAGTCGGGTGAACTGGGGGTGGTTTTTCCTAAATGGTTTTCCACTCTCCCTCCACGCAAATGCGGGTTCACTTCCTCTAATTCAACCTTCCCAATTCCTAATCCATTAGAGTAATTAGTACTTAAAAGCGTATAACCCGAACGGGATAGTAAGACACGGTGCTAAATAACAACAATAACATTTGATAGCTCAGAAACTTCTTACCTTCAACATTAATCAGTTTTTGAAGTTAGTAAAGGATGTTATTTCCTATTTATTTCTTCAGTAGGTAGTTTGTTCTATTTTTTAATAATATAAAAATTAATCAATTGCATATAGTATAACATTAAATTGTTACTGTGGCAAAATAACTATATTGACTTAATTTAGAGGGAATTTGCTGATAAAATGGCAAAATCATTTGGTTTTGTGGTGGTTATTAACTTATACATCATCTAAGCCAGTGTGGTCCAACTGCGGCTTGCACTCACTGAAAATGTGGCCCTCATATTTTTCTGCAGAAAAATTAAAGGGAACCTCTGATTGGCAAATGCGAAATAACCATTGATTCTAATAAAAATAATATCTTAATTGCGTTTATTATGGATTTACTTAAGACTAAGAATGATATGTTTAAAAATATATATTTATAGGTTAGGTACTAATTTGGTTTGTAAAAGTATGTGTGCGTACATATTTGAGCATTTTTGGAAGTGTAATAATTTTTTTTTTGGCAGGAAAATTTGAAAGACTCCACCAAACAAAAATGCAGCTTAATCTGTTATATGTACTTATTGAAACTAGTTTTTGTTAAAAGGGTTTTTGTAGGCCTATATTAAGTTGATGGGATTACTAAATATTTCTTCGGCCTGCGGTGTAAACTCATAATCAATTTTGACCATTGGGATTAAAAATGTCGGAACACCCTCATCTAAGATATCCACAACGATTACATTTTTTAAAACCTCCTTCGGTGGCCGCATGATCTAAGGAGTCATTCTCATGTTCAATTATACCTGCCGATGATAGGGAAATTGGGGGTCGAACCCCGGTGAGGTCTAGGCCTACTGGAGGAGATTTCTCCAAAATGGTTTTCCACTTTATGCCCATACATTTCCTCTAAATTTAACCTTCATCATCCCTAACTCATTAGTGTAAATAATGCATAAAACCTGACCAAGTAGTAAGATGTGGGGCTAAAAAATAATCCATATAATTATTTTACCTAACCAGGCCTATTTGATTTACCCCACCACCAAAATATGGAACACATCAAGCCATTTATCCTACCAATAATAGTCTTTATGTTTAACCCCTAGCTAACTTAACACAATTTTTTACTTTATTTTCCAATTTATTACAAATATAGTCTGCATCATGAAAAATGTACACTGGTTTACACTTTGATTATTTTCAAACTTTTCACATTTCTTTGTTTTGTGTCAGTGATGGGACTTCAAAAGATATTCTGCTCTACCACTATTATCGTTGGCTTGTTCATCAGTGTCGATTATGGCCTTTGTGACGAGTTTCGTTGCCGAGGCTATGAGCGGGAGCATAAAAGTGAAGATGCGGGAAAATGGAGTTGGCAAGCCCATTCCGTTTGGACCTTGACTTACATTTTTGGATTAGCTCTGTGGAGTCTGCACTATACCTTGCTGGAAGGACAGATTGTCAGTCATGCGGTAAATTGAATCTACAATAAAATAACGCTTCTCCTTGAGAGCATACAGAACTAAACTATAGTAGGATTTTGGTAAAAAGAGCTTTTTAAAAATGCATTTTTTTTTTGCAATCAACACACTACTTTATTATTAATGTTATTTTAGAGATACAGTATTGATAACATCTATCAAAAGTGATAGCTGCAGATCACATGGCCTTACTTGTGAAAACATACAAGCAGATAGATAGTAACTTTGCAGAGCCGTTTTATGAAACTCGGACAACTTATCTTTTTAGCACAGTGGGAAGTTGAATATTAATAGTAATTTATTATTTGTGTAGTAACCAGGCCTTCTTTTACAAGGATTAAACCTTAATGATTTGGGAATAGTGTTTCATAACATTTGTGTAGTCTTTTATTATCTATATATTAAAGTACATACAAAAAATGATTAAAATCATAACTCTTTTTTATATCAACATTTTTCCTCTAATTAATAAAATGAAGAGTTTGTTTGTCTGTCATGAGCATTGGGTGATAACTATCGCACACAGAGAGCTGAAATTTTAAAATCAGTACCTGTAGTCTCTGTGCACAAACATGTGCATCTCAAAGTTAGAGTATTAATTTTTTAATTATATTTATTAAAAACTGAGTGGGAAGAAATAAAATGAGATTTTTTTTCTCTGTTTGAATCAAAGAAAAGTGTTGCCCTTGGTAACTGCATATTGCATTATGTGATTACCTTGGGCAACATCAGATACTTCTGCTACAGTAGCCCCATGGGTTCTTTGGTGCTGACTGACAGCTTTGAAAAGTTACCAGACCAAATTATGTATCCCTACGCCGAACCATATGATCTGCAAAAATAGGTATATACCTAAATGTTGACTGTCAGAAGTCAGCTGTGAGCTGTCAGTCAGCACCAAAGAAGACATGGGGCTACTGTAGTTATAAAGGTATCATAGTTTAGGTTTTATTCCTGTGTGCATGTTTTATTTTATAATTAATTCAATATAATCACTGACGGACCCCTCAAATGCTTAAGGATATTCGAGAAAATATCAAATTCACGATTTGAATAATTATACTATTTAAAAAAAAAGAATTGGAATTGGTTGTAAAGCTTACTTTTTGGTGGTTCAGCCCCAACATAATAAATATAATATACTTAACAACCTGACCCCATTCCATTAATTTACCACCTAACTGAATGTATGAATCCAATAATGAATGCATTATAATAACAATTTTTCCAAAACATTTAGTTAGGTACTGAACTATTTCTGTTTTCTCTTTCCTTATACAGTGTACATTCATAATTTTTTCTAAGATTTGGATCCAATTTAGAGATTTGTTGGTAAATAAAGATACATATTTGTAGTATAACAGGTTCAAACCATCTCTAAATATGTTATTATTAAAAGGTATTGAAACACAAATTTAAAAGGCCTTTGTTTTGTAGTTTATTGTTTTTTTTATCACTGCAATTCACTATCGGTTTTTAAACACATGTATGATAATTACTCTAATGAGGTAAGTATGAGGAAAAAAAGTATTTTACAGGTAATCAATCTATATTTGCAGGGGAAGAGAGTGATAAACCGTTTAGGTAAAGCCCCGCCCCCCTTCTCCAATAGACTCACCCAGGATTCGAACACCAATCTTTAAATTATCAGCAGGTCAGTCTAACACGAGAGTGACACCTTAGACCAGGTCTATTCAATTAGTGGCCCGCGGGCCACATCTAGCCCGCCAAGCTCCGCAGACTGGCCTGTGGATTTAAAGTCCAACTGCTATATCACTGGAGATTTGCCATATAGTTCAGACGGTATGTAGAGGTGTCGGAACTTGAACGACCAGAGAGATCTTGAGTCTCTTATCAATGATGGAGGAAGCTGCAAGCCTGGTATTACTCGGTCCTTGGCGTCAGTAACATCGTGTGCTCACAAGGGAGTACAAGCTTATCACATCTAGCCCGCCAAGCTCCGCAGACTGGCCTGTGGATTTAAAGTTCAACTGCTATATCACTGGAGATTTGCCATATAGTTCAGACGGTATGTAGAGGTGTCGGAACTTGAACGGCCAGAGAGATCTTGAGTCTCTTATCAATGATGGAGGAAGCTGCAAGCCCGGTATTACTCGGTCCTTGGCGTCAGTAACATCGTGTGCTCACAAGGGAGTACAAGCTTACTCTCCAGTGGCATGTATCCCTCACTCTAGACCTGGTGTATCTCCCTCCAAGCGCCACCCCATAGCAGTTGAGCTATATAACATATTCTTGCTTTTGACCTTGAACAATGCAGATGGCCGGGCGACAGAGTGATTGAGAGTGACTCACACTCCTTCTCCCCTCCACCCAACAGCAGCCAATGTCTCGCCAGTTGATATTTACCTGGCTTGTTGTTCGTGCGTTATTTATTGTAATAGCGAAGTGCTTTGCTTGTAATAAGTCTTATTGTATTTTTCCCATTAATGGTTTATATTTTAATAATGATTATTTATGTTTAAATGATTTTAACATATACTTTTTCATATTTACTAGGCCTAGTCATATTCAAACTTTAATATTTTTTAAATTTCACTGAAATATATCAATATTATTTATAATATGAAATTGTGTTTCACTCCCCCCCTCTCCCCTCACTAAAAAAATATAATCTAATAACATTACAAATTACTGACAGAGTGAATAAAATATTTGGCCTGCCAAATATGATTTTTTGGAGTGTCCTGCTTGGTTAACTAATTGGCTAGCCCTGCCTTAGACCATTGTTCAAACTCTGTTTGCCTACACCCGGGTATAGTTTCTCTTTGACTGTACCCTCAAAGCTCTTGGTGCATAATACGAATTATCAAGGGCATACAAAGGTAATGGGGAAGTCTGTATCCTTTGAATTTGATGAAGGGAAGGTTCCATACATATGCATACAAACTTTTTATTCGCTAAAGGTATGTACAATTTTCTAACAAAATTAATGGTGGTGAAACTTGATTTTTCTAGTTGGGAGAATAGGGGATGTGAGGGGGTTGCAGCTAGAAAATTTGACTATACCTTTGTCCACAACCATTTTGATTTAGTATATTTAACTACAATGAGGGTCCGGACCCTCTCAACATCCCTCTTTCTGTGCCCTTGAGCAGAATCCCTCTCAAAAAATTAACTTTCTACACATTTTTCAAACTATAGGCCTACATATTTACCCATTTCGGTGGCCATATTCTCTAAGGCGATATTCCCACAGTAGACTAGACTGTTGATGATGGGGAGATTGAGGCTTGAATCTCGATCGAGTTTACAGAGGATGGTTTTTACAAAATGTTTTTTCACTCTCTTTCTATGCAAATTTGGGTACACTTCCTCTAAAGATAACTTTCGTAATCCCTAAAACAAGATGTCTACAGGTCAAGAAAGTAAACAAAAAGTCATGATATTAGCATGACAACCAAAAAAGTCGGTAAAAATATCAAAAATTGTAGCTTAAAGTTAAAAAAATCTATTTATCTTTGCTTATAACAAGACTTGATGGAAAATTCATTAGTTTCTCCATGCCCTCTATTATCTAGTCGAGGAATTCCCTACAAGAAGACATGAATACTCCCGGACCACTGGGTCGTTAATTTTTCCACTAAAATCTTGTGTTATTAGGTGGGTTGAACATTTCTAAGTCTACAAACGAGCACTGATAGTGATTAAATTTCTGCAGAAATATGTAGCAACTGTTAAAAGAAATCTACAAGCAACAACATATTTCGGCAAGCTGTTGGTAGCAAAGTTGGAATTTATGTTATCAACTACCTTTGAATTTGAGCCATTTTAAATAAGCTTTCAAGTGAATCATGCTCTTCCACCACTTTTGTATGAGAGACCACACATGTTGATGTACAATTTTGCATAGTTAAGAAATCCATTAAGGATGATGTTAATAACCCAGTGTGATTGATGAAAATAGATGTATCAAATCGTGTTGTATGGAAGACCATTCCGAAGTTATTGGTTTTGGAGCCAGTACTACTTGCAAAGGTCAGAATGAACGGCAATTGCTTTCTTTCAAACAAGAATGCAAGTAGTATTTGCTTTCGCTTCATTAGAAACTCCTCTTAAAATGTCCTTTAAAATAAAAAATTGGCAAAAGCTCCCTCTAGATGTAATGACAAGTGACACATTTTTCTGAGTCACCATGCCTCTTGAAGAATTTGTTTATAAATATCACATGGAGCTTCAGTAGTTGACACTGTTAAAAGAGACTACTTTCAGATGTGTGCAGTGCCATCTGTTAAAGAGACATTGCTTAAGTTCGACTGTGACACGCAAAATCTTGATGCATTACTCATGAAGGTTCTAGCTGATTCAAAAGTGAGCAATAATGACATGGTAAAGTACTTTCATAAAGTTCTGGTAATTTTTAATGGAAATGCCGTAGTGGAACGGGGGATTTTAAATAACTAATTAAAGTAGCAAGAAATGCATAATCAAAAAGGCTAGAAGCCCCAGAGATTAAGAAAAATGAAGCTGATCAAAAACATCATGGAAAAAAAACAAGCTTCTCCTCAAGAACTAAAGCTTTTCTAAGATGCATAAAGAAGATTTGTGAAACTACGGCACAAAGACGTTGCCACATTAGATGACAAAATGATCAATCATAAAATATGAGGTAGCTCACCATGACAAAGTGTTATTGAAATGATGTATTCCAATATAAACTTTTAAAACTGTTGATTTCATGTCTTGGAGCATGTGCTTTTTTTAAAAAAACCTTTTGACTTTTTTTACTTTTCTATTACAATTGCTTAAAACTATGCTTATCATTACTATTATTCTTATTTAATATGGTTTTGAGTTCATATTTGTGTTTGTTTCTATATATCAGCAGATTTTAAGAATGATAATATCATATTAAATTTACTTGATTAATCACTTATGTTCTTAAGCCATACCCCATCCAAAATGATTATTAAATATTTTCCCTTGAACAATTAAAAGTTTGGATTTATCTAAACTGGCTCTCTTGGTAGGGGGTATTAAATATATAAACATACACACATTTTTACTGTCCAAATGTTGGCATTCTTATTTATATAAGGAAAAAAAAGTCAAGAAAATGAGGCTTTTGTCAATAATAGGTAAAGAAAAAGTCAAGAAATGGAACACTAAAAAATTTGTCAACACCCTCTAAAACCAAGAGCATGATTAGTAATTAATTATATAACCTGAATGGTTAGTAAGACATGGTGCTAAAAACATATACATACTCTATAACCCTTACATTTATTTATACTTACAAGTCCCCTCTAAGATTTCTTTCTGTACCCAAGGTTGAATACCACTCCACTGCCTTAGACCATTCAGCCACTGAAGCGTGTTGTTGAAGTGTCATTCTTTTTCATACACAAACTTTAATTTCTTAATTAGTTTTCTGTAATTTAAATGTTGTGTAGTATATTGCTATGAATAATCCAGTAATAATTTCTACAACTATACACATGCTTAGTAGTGATCCAAAATTTCACCAAATTGAAATATTGGATGGGGGTGGGCAGATCTACAATAGCTGAATTTATAATTTTAAGAAGAGGGGATTAGTTCATAAAGGTTCATTCATTTATTTTTAGATCATAAAGGACCTATATGAATATTAAATTATTATATTTAAGTTACAGAATCTATAACTATCCTCAAAGCTGAATGATAAATCAACTACAGGTTCTATAAACAAATTCTATATTTGGCATTAAAGTTGACTATTAGATGTTTTGTCAAAGGTTGTTAGTTTTAGCATTTTGTGCTTCTTAACTGTGAATTTAGCAGGGGAACATTAAATTCCAAAACAATATTGGTGTATTCAATCTGTGATCTTTCCAACTAATCTTAGAATAACATGATTTCCTTCAGGACATGTTGTTCGCTACAGCAAGCAACTCCCATCTCGCCACTGTGTCCCGCCTAGTTTCGACCCGCAACACTATCACACAACACTCTCGTCCATTGCTTCAGATCACGGAGGAGGACCAAGATGTTTCCACCAGCAGTGATCAACCGGATCAACATCGTCAAGTCACGTACATGAAGCCTCACTATGATCCAGGGCAGGCTCCACCAGCAATAACCATCGCTTTGTGGACCCATATTATTAGTTTCCTACTTGTGGTGTCACTGTGCTGGACTGATATGCTTCCTGTTATCGGAAAGGTGAGTCGCTTTTTGTATATGATCATGTATTCTCCATACATGCAGATCTCTCACAGTAATAATGTGGCCAACTCCAGATAGTATTTCTGGGATTCAATCCCATTCATTTAGTTTGTTTATTTTTTTACAAAAAGTAGACCACATGGCCACTGTTAGGGATTATGGCTTTGCTATTATATACTTTAATAAGCAAGCAAGTGCGCTCTCACAACTACTGTTCATTGTAGTGATGGACAAAATAATGAATGAAGTGGTAGAAAGGATTGCTGAGTGAAGTGTGAAAACAATGGTGTTTGCGGATGACCTGATGGCATGGATCATTGAAGATGGAGAAGTTCAGAACCAGTTGGATGTGTGGGATTAAGTGGTGGAGCACTATGGAATGAGGTTTAATGTAAGTAAGAGTGAGAAAGATCAGGGAGAGAGACAGGTGCACGACTTGTATGACAGTCTGAAGGGAGCATTTGAAGATAGTGGAAAGCTTTAAATGCCTATGGGGTGTGATAGAGGAAAGTTGGAAGAAACAGAATTGAAATCGGAGAAACTTTTTTTTCGGATATATAAGAAGTCTAATTTGGAGCAGTTATGTGCCAAAGAAGTGTAAAGGAGTGAACCACAAGACATAATATGTACCATTATTGACAAATGCGGTGGAAATGTAGGTAATAAATGATTAGGATGGAAGAATAATTCAAACCTGTGAAATTAACTTCCTGAGAAGTTCTACAGGAGTGATAAAAATGGATAAGATACTAAATGAGTGGGTGAGAGAGATAGTTAAGGAGGAACCAGTGCAGGACAGGATAGAGAAAACACACCTAAGGTGGTACAGCCATGTCAGGAGAATAGAGGAGGAGAGGATACCAAAGATGATGTTGTATATTGAAGGGGGAGCATGAGTTAAAGAGTAAGACCAAGGGACACCTACCTGGCTAAAGGAAGTGTGTAGGAGGAGAGATGGTAGGGAGTAAGAGATGTTTGAGAGGCTTATTTTTCAACAGACCTGACCAGTGGCTGGAAACTGTTCATGATGATGCTTATAATGAATAAATTTCCATCAAATTGTAGTTTATACATTTGACCGACTCAGAATAATGAGGTTCAATTGTTGCCTTGTGGTGGTGGTGGTTTTCCATTCTCTCTCCAGGCAAGTGCTTACACATTTCCATAAATTTAAACACTGTCATCCTGTTCTCTTAGATTAGTTAGTTAAAGTTATAGATATCTTGAACTATCAGTAAGACGTGTATCATTAAGAAATTAAAACATCTTACTTGTAGGAATGAAGGAAATTAAAGTTTAATGGTACCTTAACAATTTTTTTTTAGGGTTCATCAGCATCCAACTTCTGGAATCTAACAAGGAGTGGTCTTCTATGCCACTTTGGTTATGATTCCCACCTACTCAACCCTAGCAACAGTAGTGACATTCTTCTCCGCATAGATAGTGCAGAAGCCTGCCACCAGATTGTGCTGTTCGCATGGCCGTTTGCTATCTCCTACCTTGTATTTGTGCTCTCGTCGACCCAGTTCCTAATCCTCAGCGAGTCCTCTGTGTTCACCGTCGCCATGATGACGACCGCTTTACCCTTAAGCGGTATTTGGTGGTCTCTTTTCCGTATGGTGGGGCTTAGTGCCCAGAGCAATGGAGGTAAGATTTGCTTTATGCTGTTAAGCTATTAATCAAGGGAGTGGAGGTGACCTGGCGGTCTAGGGGTCAGGTATCAAGAGTTCTGTGCTGGGGGGTCTGAGGTTCAATCTTTGGTCCCGGCACAGATGTATCTGATTGCCAAACCCTTCCTTCACCTCTGAAAAGATGTATATTAATCGCAACTTGTGAATGTGTGGAATGCCAGGCCTCCACCGTGGTTCGGATCCCACGTTAAACTGTAGGTCCTCCATTTCATCTCACAATCACCCTACCATTACACATAAGCGTAAGTGCATATAACCCAAAAGGATGGTAAGACATGGTGCTAATAATAATAATAATAATAATAATAATAATAATAATAAGTGATACTACTAAGTGGAGCTAATGGCATCCAATATGAGCCTGGTACAAGTCTTGGTTCGTGGATTTATAATGAATGAAAAAAATAAGTTTATAAAACGTCACTTATTGTGAATTCCATGCCACTCATTTTATTTGCTTTTGTACAACATTAGATTATATATTTGAGCGTATCAGAAATCAAATCAAAAATCTCTCCATCCATACTTTCACTGAATAACATACATTATACATAGCCCATGGCTTCGCTATTGCAAATTTGTTAACTATGATATAATAATCCATTGAAGTAAATTATTTGATTTAAAAAAAAACCCAAAAACTTGTCTGTTAACACTTGAGACATCACTTTTGAAATAAATGGTCATTTTATGAAATTCTGGCTTCCTCTTTGAATATTTTTGATCACATTCTTGGATTTAATAAAGAAAAAGAGATATGGAAATCAGTTGGGCAGAATTTTGGGAATCATTGTTGAAAGGAATCGCTTCATATTTTAAATATATATATTCAAGCTTTCTATTTGTAATTATATTATATTTGGAAGAAGGTATAGGAAAGGTGGATAGAAACATATAAAAGGGGACTAACATATTGTTCGTTCACGGTAGGAGTTTACCTGGGAAAGGACTTTTTTCCCTACCAGAAATCTATTATATAGTAGGATATTGGTAAGAAAAAAGACCTTTCAGAGGTAAACTCATCCCGTGAATGAAGTATAATATGGCTTTTGCAATAAAAAGAAGAATACAGTTCACAATTTACATTGCTGCCATTGGACAAAGGGGTAATGGTTGCCCCTTAAAGAAAATCGATCGTCACCGCCCAATCCCCTGACCTAGGTTTCATTCTATCTGAACTCATCAGGAAGGAGTGTGAATCACGCAACGCAACTTCCTAAAGAAAAAAAAACCACAAAAGAGAGATAATGGAAAATTGTAAAGAATGATAGGGCACATAGATAGGAACATGTAATTATAATTAAGAAGAGATTCATTGTACTAGCTTGTATTAAAAATGACTAATGATATGTTAATTCCTAAACTTTGGGTATTAGGTTAGATAAGAATGGGAATGGGTGGACAAAATTTATTTCGAAAAGGATTTTAAGAAAAGTTGATTCATTTATATCAGACAATTTTACAATTTCTCTATTTAAAAAAAAATCTTGTGTCTATTAAAATAACCCAGTGAAAACAATGAAAATTTTGATTGATTATAGATGGGAGCAAATAAAAATAAAACAAAATAAATGAATAAACACAATAAAACTTAGCTTTTAATATGAAAAGATGTACAAGGTTCATTTTTAACAATGCTATCTCTTGAAGAAAATTGATTGTTAGCACTCATTCCTTTACCTAGGTTATCGAAACATGTCAAGAGGGAGTGTGAAAGGCTCAACACATCTTTCAAAAAGAGGAAACACAAAATTAAAAATAGAATGGAGATAATGAAAATTGGTAAAGAATGATAGGACATATATAGAAACACATGTACAAGTAACAATTAGTAGAAAGGACAAAAGTTACAGGTGTTGTCAACCTTTTAAAATCCTTTAAGAAACACACTTAGTACATCCGTCTGGGACTCAAGCCTTGACTTCTCCCTCATTATCAAATGAGAACAAACAAGATTAACACCTTATAAGCCTGTGTACCTAGTGATGCGGGTTTTAGGCATTACTGAAAATATTATTTGCTCTCCATCTTAATTACTTGGGACCCACTTTACCGTATTCCACTAATATTTTAAAAATTTATTTATGTACATGTTCACTGTGTTCAGTGTTTATCTTGCTCTTCCAGCGTTTCTTGGCATGACATGCGCAGTGAATGGCTTTGTCCACCATTTTATGTCGGTAATTCAGCCTCTTTACAGTAGGAATAGGCACAATGATTTGACTATTGAATGATAATTTGGTAGTCTTCATTTGATTGTTTAAAATCGTTTTAATTCAACTGAATGATCTATTTATTCGTAGCTGCTGTGTACATGTCTCAATATCTCCAGTCAGAACAAAGCTGACTATTAAAAATGATGATAGTGGGTATTTCTCCATTTGACTACACCATGAAATGCAAACGTAACACAAATATAAACACTGATCACCTATTATATTTGTTGCTGGAGGTTTCACCAATTACTTTTGTGAATGCTGAGTCCTTGATTTGAAAAAAGTATTTTAGTTTTCTGTTTATTTATTTAATTGATTTGTTAATTCAGCTAATGTACATATTTAACATACATTTACAACTTATTATTTGCTTAATAAAATAGACTGAATACAAAACTGTTTTAAAAGTTGTTAAAATTTCATATGCATTTGAAAGTTAAAAAAGGCTATGTTCCACTTTACAGTGGGGCTTCGTGACCTAACTTGCCATATGAGCGGGGCCTTACTGTATTTACAGCTTAAATTATTACTGACCATGAACCAGATATTACACAATTTTCTATAAACTGTTAGTTTCTTGATTTTTCACCACTGATGGTATTGAAATGTTTCCAGAATTGATAGAATGGTCCCCCATGGTAACTGGAGAGTTGATATGCTCGGTACTAGGGCTGCCAATAGTACTTGTGGGGTTGATACTACTGTTCAAGGCTCATTTCCGGGAGCGCAGCTACGGTAAGTTTGTGATCACTTGCCTGAGACGCCAGCCAGCTGATCACTAGCAACACTTTCTGTATGGCCTGCCCCTGGTAAAGTAGTTAGTCTACAAATGTTTCTTATATATCATGTTAACTAAATATAAATTAGGATACTACCAAGATGTATTGTTTAAAGTAGTAATAGATATTACTGTTTATTATACTATTTTTTTGTAAAGTTTTTGAGCTACCATTTCACAGAACTCAATATTGCGTCTTTATTATTTATTCTAAAGTATTGCTCCAATTTTACTGTAGATTTTCGGTATTTTTATTTACCAAAGATAATAATCTTTAATACAGAATGTTAAAATGGAATCCAGTGGTGGCTTTACTTAAGTAACTAGAATCTCACCTCGCTTAAAATCAGATTGTTTTATTATTTATTTTTTAGCAATTACAATATTTTATGCCTAGCACTGAATAAAATGAAAAAGCCTAAAAGGGTTTCTTTTGAGGCTCTGGCAACCATTCACAAACTACTTTGGGGTAGGGGTTCAACAAAGGGAAGTTTTTAGCTAAGAATCTTAGTTTTTCTGGAAGGTTGCCACAGGCTTTTCCCATTTTAATAAATAATCTCTAACCTACAACCTGCGGGCCAGATCCTTGGAAATTTTAAAGATTTAAGAACAAAGGAAAAGTGTTGAAAGTATCAAAACAGAGGTCTATCAAATTATGAAAGAAACATTCAAAATTTTGCTATTTATATTTTCCAATTTGCATTTTTTTCAACTTTAGTTTCAAAGAATGATCTCCAGTATCATACAAGCTTGTGTTATGTAATATGCATACACATAGTTGAGTAAAAACAAATAAAAGTTTGTATTTATATTCATATTATCCTAGTAAGGAGAAAATAATGATAATTGATGTAAGGGACAAGCTTAATGAGAGTATTAAAATTCAATTAAATAAAAGGTGATAGAACCGATTCTTGTACTAAGATCAGGATATTTGATTACAGTGTGAGATGTTAATAAAGTTAAACTATGTTAATTAATTCTCATGACTGTTCCTTAGCTGGAATATGTTAGTTCCTCTCCTTAATTTCCAATCATCCGATGCCGGATACAGGTTAAAACGACGACATGTTTCGGCTTTCGGTTTTAATACTCTCATTAAGCTTGTCCCTTACATCAATTAAATAAAAGTTTGATAACATTTGTCAATTGATTTATCTTACACTCGGCCTGCTTCATTTATTTACATTCTATGCCTGGTCCTTGTGAACATTTGAGTCTGTTACCCTTGATCTAGCTCGGGCGGGTCAAACTCGTTTGATCATAAGAACCACATTGAACAATAAAAATACTGAGGGGGGCCACATTTAAAAAATAAGTCTGCGTTGTCATTATTATCATCAACTGTTTCCAGCCTGTCACCTGTTTAGTAAAATGCCTTCATCTTTCTCGATCATTTAATCGTAAAAGGCCAAACAATCATGATTTGCTCACTTTAGAAGCCACCACTGACTGAAGTTAGAAAATAAAATGCTTAGTAATTTTAGACTTGGTTTATTTCTCTAGTGAATATGGCCAAATATACATAGTTGTCGAGCATTGATGTGTGTTCGTTAACAAAGTAAGTTCAACATAGTCATGTTTTCCTTGAATGTTTTAGATGTAGTGTAATTTGGAAAATAAATGTATGATGGAAAACTCCAGGTTTAGCTAGAGAGAGATGATAGATACCATTTCTTGTCAGTATTGTGTTAACTTATTTTCAAGAGGTGTTCTTTCATTTTAGGCTGTGGTGCTTTTTTTTGAATGTTTGCTGCTTTATTGTACAATTTATATATATTTTGTGTTCCTAAATATAGTACAACAATACACTTTTAACAATTTAAGTCTAGTTAAGTAAAGCCAACATTTCATTTTGAAGGTTTTTGCAATTGTTGTTTGAATTAAAACAAACATTTTTGGGGTTGAGCTGCATTGAGGAAATAGTGACTTCCGTTGTTTCAACTGATGCAACTACTGCCAGAATATTGGAAGTAACAATTTCTTATCCTTGGTAGGTATCTTATTTGAATTTGAGATTCTCAGTTAAACAATTTATTTTGCGATTTGAATTTAAAATAAATCAAATTTGAGTAAAAGTGGGTTTGATCCAATCATTCCTAATTATTTATTACAAACTTTCTTGGCTTACTCATACCTATTAGCCATGACAATACACTAAATAATTTTTATATAAATAATTGAAAATAATATATCATTTTAGATGGTCAGTATTAAAATGAGTGATTGCTGCCTTGAAAAAAATCATGAATCATGACTTGTAAGTTGTGCTACATGATTTTTATTTAATTTTATGGGCCCTATTAAAACAATTGCAAAATATTCTTATTTTCTATCCAAGATTAGTTTTTTGCTGGATAATAGTCTTTTTTTACCTACAAACAATTTACCTATGAATGAAGTTACAGTTGCAATGTAAATTTCGACTGTAGCAAGTTCATACAGTATTAGAAAAGCTATGTTTCAATAAGCTTCATACCCCTGTGTGATGTAATGGTACTCCTTAGTTCTTTGTAATGAACTTTGTAATGAAGTTCAACATTGATGCTAACTTTTTAATGACGAGGCGACACATTTTGTTTATTCAAAGTACCTATATTTTATTCAAGCAAGTAGTACTTAATACGTGGGTATATATACAAATAAATATTTAAAGCTTTTGAAATACCTGGCCAACATTAAACATGCTTAAGTTTTAGCCAAGCATCAGGCCAAAGTGAGAGTTTCTGTATTGGCCAAACAAAAGCCCAATTATAGTAATGAAAAGGTTTTGTACTAGGGATGATACCTTGGATCCTTGAATTCCTTGAAGCCTTAAGGATATTCGATATTTGATATACGAGAAAGTTTCAAATTCGAGACTCAAATCCTTAAAAAAAATTCCAAGTGTCATTTGTTTTTTTATTGGTGGTTCAAACCTATTTTACCTTTATATTCATATTTCGTTCTTATGTTCATAATTTTTTCCAAGATTCCTATTCAGGATTCAAAGGTATATTGATTGGAGTTTCATATTTGAGATTCAAAATTATAAAATTGTGGTTTTGATCCATCTTTATTCTCTATACTTCTTTAAGTTGAAAATGCTTACAGTCTTATTTAATTATAAACAAATTAAATATAACATCACCAAGCAAATATTTTTGTTGTAAAAGGCTTAAGAGACCTGCATACTTAATATGTGTATAGTCAACCCATGGGTTGATTGGATCCTCAACAGATCCACCGTCATCTGTAAAGCCAAGGTATCACTGAGGAGGTGTACTAGAGAAATGAGGGGTGAGATAGTTTCCCCTGCATACTTTGACTGTTCTAAATTGTCACTACATTGACTAAAGAAATATGCAGTACTATCATATTTTAGACAAGAAATCTCCTAGCTTTAAAAAAACAACTCAACACACTATTATTACTGGCTGTGCTAAAAATTATGTGCCAAATTTATTCAAAATAAACAACTTATTGTTATAAAAAAAGTCTTAGTAGATTAAAGCTTTAATTTCTATCAAGGTTTTTGAAAAATTATAGCTTAGGCTGTATTTTTTCATCAATATTTTGAATCACTGGATCGTCAAATCTATGCAGTTTAACTGTACATTAGCTATTGCATAGTTGTAGTTAACAAATAGCATTTGTAGTCTTAATTATGGTGGAGTACGAACCATTGTACTGCCGTGTAATCTTCAACCAGGAGTCGAACCAAATTAAAAACTTTATCTAGTTATACAATTACAAAAATAATAACTAAAAAACCTAAATATTAATTCATTTATAGTAGATGATATAGTTAAATATAGATACAATTTCAATCTAAATTTCAAGGCATACAAAGTTGTTTTGTTCAAACAAAATGTTGAAACCTAGTGTGAATTTGTATTGTTTGTTAATTTATTATTATCATCCATGGTAAATAGATTAATAAACATCTTTAAACGTATTTCATACACTATAACATTGCTAGCTATGAAAAGCTGCCAATTCAGGTCTTAATTTACCCACCTACCTCAAGTCAAAAACATGCTGGCGAAGCATATTGACGTTTCACCTACCATTGAGCAAACAAAATAGTAGATGAGGGTTCATTAGCTTAAATATTTTGCCATTCCGTGCTAATATTATATGAAATACTAAGGTACTAGGAAAAAAACAGTTTTTTTTTTCTTTAAAGACTAGAGGATATCACAAAAAAAAGAGAGTAATATTTGGGACATTTAACTGAAAGCTTTAAATTAATATATTTTGCATGGAATTAAAATCAAACTTAAGAACTAATTACACCAATTCAAACATGTTCTCGTCCCTTCTCCGCCCCCTTTATGAAATATTGGGTTGTATAACCACTGCATATATATTTTATCATCAATCTCAAATAATTTTGTGACTCCACTCTAATCAAAATGGTGAAAAATGAAATTTCATTCCTTTATACCTCACTCTAAGTTGTTAGTCAAACCTAGAAAATGCAGGGAAATTCTTAGTAAGAAAATAGTGGCAGCCTTTATACTTCACCAACCAATAGTCAAAATTGCAACTGTAGTTTTTTATTGGTATTTGTACATCATATTTCATAATAATATTCTAATTAAATGATTTAGTGTGTTTAGCAAGAAATTACTGTAGCTTAAAACAACTGTTTACTAAATTAATAACTCTACCATTATTTAATTTGTAAAATTATTGTATAGCATTGTAATATTAAAACAATATCTAGTGTTAATGTGGTTACTTGCTAAGTACAAAAATTACTGGTGGCCTAAAATATTACCATGTATTTAGTTCTTTTAGTGAAAAAAAATGTTAGCATAATTTTTCTAAAATGTTTTAAAACATTAAGAAGCAGTCATTTTAAAATAATTCATTTACTGTCACTAAAAAGTTATGTTAGTACTTTTATGAAATAAAAAGAGAAAATTATGGGTATAAATCCATTATTTACTCATTCTACTAGGTATAGATTTTCAAGAAAGGAGTTTTTCCAGTCCAGTTAGATAGCCACACTTGAACACATTAAACTTTACTATTGATGTTCTAAAAGTGTGGAGCATATCATAGTTGATTTCTCTGTCCAAATGTAATATCTTTAATATATATTAAAAAAATAATATATATTAATAAAATGAAGATTTGGTCTGTCATGAGTATTGTGCAATATCTACTGCACACAAGGTCTGACATTTTAAAACTAGTATCACAAACATGTACACCTCAAAGCTGGAATTTTAAATTTTGGATTAGATTTTTTTTTTAATTATTAAAAAAACTGGGTCTGAAAAAATTCTGTCGTATTTGGTGATTAGAATGTAATAATAAAATTTGGTTCATCCATTGTATATAGAATTTTTTTTCAGGAAGATTTTTTTCAACAAGGATCTTTCACTAAGTATTGATGTTATGTAAATCCGTGCCAAACACAACATTTTAAAAATTGATATTAATCAAGTGATTGATTCCATTGTCATAGAGCAAACTAATTGTGAAGTCTGTTACTATATGTGCCAAAAGTAGTTAAATTGTACTGTACTGACATTGTATTAAATGTTAAGCTAAGTGGTTTTTCTGTAATTAACATTTACAAACTAAAATGTGCACATTTTGGTTCTTTTCTTTCATACATTTGAGACCAAATGTTTGTGTGTACATACACATGCATATGCACTTTTTTTAAAGTTATGCGGCTATTTGCCTTTCTTAAGATAAAAACCCTTAGTTATGAACTTGTGAATTTTCTGTAGTCAATGTGGGGTTGGGGGCGGGGGTAAGGCAATTAGCATTGCATAAATTCATTCTGTGCCAAAAATTATATCATCAACTGTATGGAAACATATACAATCAAAATTTTGATACTAAAAAAACTCCAAATTTCCTTGGTAAATTTGATTTATCATATTGATTAATTAATGCATTTTCATAATTTTGAATCTTTTTTATCGAAATCTAAAAACTAGATATGTATATATATATTTTGTTGTTGTTGAAAAACACATAATTATTTTATTATTTACATATTGTTGTGAATCCTTAGAATAAGAATGAGTGTCTAGCTTTTAGATTTGCTTGTCAGTCAAGTGTACTACTTAAAATATTATCAAATGTTATACATACAATTCAATGTAAATTACTTGTATTTATGACAGTAGTAAAATCATTATTAATTATATTGTGTAGTAACGTGATTCAAGCCGTCTTTGTTATGTGCCTTCTGAATTACCTACTTTCTTGTTTGCATGTTGCCATGATCTTCCTTTGCTTTGACATATATTAATGGTGCTCAAAATAAACGTTCACTTGGAATAGGTTCAAAAATAAACTTTTGATATTTATGAACAATTAAATAGTATTTTCAGACATTTTATGAATTCCATTAGTACTATTGAAATTTCAACTCTTTAGCTCATAGTAAACAATCTTTAAATAATACAGAAAATAAATTAAATAAAACCTTTCTGATAACATTAGTTAAAAATTGCTTTATTTGGAAGTGTTTGTTTTTCAGTTGACTTTGTGTAAGATTTGTATGTTAGAGTTACATCAACTTAGTCGAATTTTAAAAATTGACTTTGTATTTATTTATTGCTTTAAGAAGACAATCACACATCTAAATAAAAGTTAAAGGAAACATTAATTTTTGATTCATATTTATATAGATTAAAAAAAAATTTAGTTCCTTCACAACACCAAAGATTTCATTTACCAATATTATAAGTAATTATATTATAGTTATATTAATGGTGTGTAAGTAATACATTCTATTATGTGAACATGATGTAAACTGTGTTGTTTTTGTTAGTAAAACATATTATTATAATCTAAACTCAAATAAAACTTATGATAGTGGCTAACACAAACCAAATACAGTAGATAAAAAATACAAGACTCAAATTAAAATAATTATATAAAGTTTATCCTGTAAATAACATTCTTTCGTTGCCAATATAGCTGATACATTACAAAAAATAAATTTTGCAATCACTATACAAACACTTATGTATAAATGTGTTTTTGATACATATTTTAACTATGATATAATTTTTATAGAGCATCTAAATATTTATTATTTTTTTACTGGCACGAAATTGAAGGTCCACTTTCTAAAGTGGGCTAAAAACTTTGAGGATATAAAGTTTGTATTTGGCGCTAGTACTCCGATTTTAAAATGAAAAATACATTTACACTTTTCTCTGTTAAACATATTTAAAATTAATTTTTTTTTAAAATTGTACATAGTATTATTACTAAACTAACAATGATATTAATTGCAATCACCCGCCTCGACGGCGTAGTTGACTAACGGGCTTGTCGTGTTAAAGCTCGATTGCTTAGGACGGGGAGATCGAGGTTTGAATCTTGGTTGGGTGAACTGGTGGTGGTTTTTCCTAATTGATTTTCCACTCTCCCTCTACGCAAATGCGGGTTCACTTCCTCTGATTCAACCTTTCCAATTCCTAATCCATTAGCGTAATTAGTACTTAAAGCGTATACCCCAAACGGGTAGTAAGACGCGGTGCTAAATATTATTATATGCTATAATTGTAATCATTATTATTTATTGTTATGATTGGTTACTAAGCCAGTGTTCACCAGGAAAAATGGATATAATCAGATTAACATTCTTAATATTCTTTCTTTTGTGGGAAGGGAAAGAAAGGTTGAGAAATTTTATGTCTTTCCTAATTTAGGTTTCCATACACAGTAAATACTATACTAGACATGTTCAATAACGCATCTCTACATACATTCATTAGTTCTAACAAGCACTTTAATATGTATTAAATAATCTGTCTTTAATGCAGTGATTATTGCTCGATCAGGTCTTGCAACCAGGAGTGCTATAATCAGTGGTGAGCTGTGAAAATGTTAACAATGGGCTCACAAATATCCAGAAATTCTAACAATGGGCTTGCACAAGCCCCCTACAGCTCACCACTGGCTATAGCCAACTTGTTGCGCACAAATCACCAAGTGTCACATATTAAACTCTACAGCATTTGCTTGAACTTAATATTTTGGCTCAGTAAGCGTATAAGCTAGTTGTACTGTAGCGAAAATATAATTGAAATTAAGTCTGATTCATTTTTTTCTCTCTTTGCAATGCATAAAGTATTTGTCATTTAAATAATTTTACCTTTGTATTTTGTTGCCAAATCTATTTAATTTTTAGATATTTAAAATTGGTAAATTGATTATTTAATTTGTGACTATCCTTAATTATTTTGGTGTGATTCATAGTTTTAATTTGTTATGTGATCCCCTTTTGTGTTAAGTGTTAATGTGTTTACTTAGCTATATAATATGCTAACAGGTTTTAGAGCTGTGTCATATTTCTGTAAACAAATATTTAAATGATGACACTTTGTTACTTAGAGCTGCTACAACTTAAATATGTTATTTATTTACATTCATGTAATATTTTATTAATAAACTTATGTTCATTGAGTACATTTTTAATCATTCAATATCTTTTATAGCATTTTCCAAACATGTTTAAAACCCATTTATAATTTTTTTTAGCATCGCATCTTACTGCCCATTGAGTTTATATGCTTGTGGACTAATGGGTTAGGGATGAGAAAGGTTGACTTTAGTGGAAGTATACCCACATTTATGTGAAGAGAGTAGGAAACCATTTAGGAAAAAACATGCTCAGTACACCCGACTGGGTTGGAACCTCGGTCTGCCTGTCATTTGTAAGCATTTCCACACCAATGTCGAAGTGAAAACGACCGTTCAAGAATGGTTTTCCTTGCAGGTGTGGCATATCTCACGATATGACAAATGTTTAGATAAAAATGGAAACTATGTTGAAAAGTTTTTGAAGGTATGTAGAGTCGGATACAAAGAAATTACCCACATTTATTTAGTAGTTCCTATTTTCTTGCAAAATGTTCCTTTAAAAAAAACCCATTGTTCATCTGTATGTAACATTGTCCGACCGAAAAGGAATTATTCTGCTTTTCTATCGTTATAATGGAGAAGTAAAGAAAAAAGCAATAGAAACTAAGGGGTGTGGAGAAAGAGGGGACCCCAAAAGGAATAAACATACTTTTAATGTTTTATGAAAAATTGAATGAACATGCTTTCCCAACAAAGCACACCACTCTATTAACATATGATCATGCAGCAATCTTTTATGCAATGATACATTTCAATTCACACCAATGAGGTCGAACCAGGCATTGAAAAACAAGTCTTATAATAGGAATATGATTCTATTTGGCAATTGAAAGAAATAAACACCTTAAGCCAGCAATGCACGTGTGTGTGTGTGTGTGAGTGAATCAAATGGATTCAGTTAATGCAAAACGCTTGCGGACATTCTTAGATTAATACATATTACCACTAGGCTATTATTGACAATATAAGAAGAACGGACGAGAATAGTTTGAGACTGTGAAAACCATTCCGAGTAAGTGCACCTGGCCAGTATTAAAACCTCGACATTCACATCAATGAAAATTGAAAGAGATACAAGTATACCTTGCCGGGAAAGCATTCTGGTTGACAGTTTTGCCCTTGTAGTGATACTTTTTTATGTTGCCAACTAAAGCAAGTGTTGGAACTAGCTTAATGTTGCACCATTTCTCAACCAATTGCCCTAATTAATAGAGCTCGTAGCAGGGAGACTTGCATTGAAGTGATGGTTTTGAAATGGGTGTTTTTACACACAATAGATGACAGATTATGGTTATTATAATTTTACTTTTGAACAGACAATATAAAGAACTGGCTATTTTCAAAATAGTGTTTTTTAAAATTTTATATATGTGTGTTATTTTATGAAAACCATTTGTTCGAAATTGAACTGAAGATTTTGATTTATTGAATTAGAAATAAATAAATTAAAAAGTCAACATTTTTTGTTATAAAATTGGAGGTGATGTTTCCCCATCCCCCTGACCCCCTCACCCATAGATGTTCACCATTGTTCGTTTGTATGGTAATTTGTTTTATCTTAAATACCGATATATATAAACATAGTAAAGAACACAAAAGATAAATTTACAGTAAACACCAGGCCTGAAGGGCTCTCGAGCACCAATAATACATAGAAACAGTAACACACAACAAAGGGAATAGCTATGCCACCCTGATAGGCTTATAAAGTGTGTTCTCCAGAGAAAAGGCAGAAAAATAGGTTGACCATTGTTGTTTATCTTTCGATATCTATCTCTAAACTAACAGAACCTAAGATTGTATCCATCAGTGGGAAATAAAATTGTGTTCAATTTGTTTTAATTGGTCTTATTTAGGAAAATAAACTGGAATTTCCCACATATGTTTAGCCTACTCTATGACTTAAAACAGTTTGTATTTGGATTACGTCTGGAAATAACTAAACGATTTCAACTCCCCAAGACCCCATCCATTAATGTTTCCTGTATTTTACATGTTTATTATTATTATTGGATGTTTAAAAACAATAAAAATACCTAACAAAGAAACAAACAAAAATTTATTTTAAAATAACCTAGAGGATCCATCTGCTAGGCAATACGAGACTGTAGTTCCTTTTTTTCTATGGTGTTGGCTAATATCGGTTAGGTTATTGTGGATGTGGAGTAGTTAGGTCCAGTCTAGGCAATCTATGTATAACCAGTTTGAAAGTCATAATCAGCTCTGTGACATACAAAGCTACCTTCTTTATTATTAATGTAGTACTTGGTTGATGTTCACTCACCACTTCGTAACATACAGAAACAATCATTCTAATTAATAAATGATTTACTACGTGGTTGAAATACATTCTACTCTTCGTGACATAGAGAGCCATCTGCTAGATAATTTCTGTACTACTTGGTCGAAACTCACATCTCAGTAACATACAGAGACATCTGCTAGACTATTTGTGTACTAGTTGGCTGAAATTAAATAATTTAAAAATTACCTCCTGATATGTCATGTTCTCCTAATACTTCACGATGGAATTGTCCGGTTTCTGAGTGAAATATACTCTTCGTGACATAGAGAGCCATCTGCTAGATAATTTCTGTACTACTTGGTCGAAACTCACTTCTCAGTAGCATACAGAGACATCTGCTTGACTATTTGTGTACTAGCTGGCTGAAATTAAATAATTTAAAAATTACCTCCTGATATGTCATGTTCTCTAACACTTCACGATGGAATTGTCCGGTTTCTGAGCCCACAATATAAAAAAATTATAACTAAAACACGACATGATGAATGAATGAGGTTGCTTACTTAATTGTTTCAAAAATACTTGTTCGATCATTTAAAAATATTTTATTTATAAAGAAAGGTTTGTTTGTTTTGTTTGTTTGTAAGGAATTAATTATATACCATTGTGATGATCAAATACCATTATAAACACTTTTTAATAAAATTAATAAATAATATGTGGACTCCAAGTTAATTGGAAGAAGTGTTGCTTGCGTTAATAAATAATTTTAACAGTACACTTGGACCCTTTGTTTTTTTCAAGTAGTTTCAGGTTTAATTTGATGTTTAAAATCAGTTTTTGAATGCAAGATTGTTAAATTTCTTTTTCTTGAGCAATTATTTTAATTGCTCAGCTCTATAATTCTGAATGAGCCATTTGATGCTTGCTGTTAACTAACAGACGTAGTTAGTTACATGTGCAACCCGGAAAGGCGCTAGGTTTACTTACAGGGTGAAGGGAGTTGCAAGTATGGCTAATGACCCAGAGGGGTGTAGGAAAAAAACACACACACACACACACACA
>CABFOW010004114.1:18049-31686 GCA_902141385.1 Timema californicum | reverse complement strand
AGACCAAATTATGTATCCCTACGCCGAACCATATGATCTGCAAAAACGTGTGTTTAGCAGCTGTCCCTTCTGACGGTCAAAACTTAGGTATATACCTAAATGTTGACTGTCAGAAGTCAGCTGTGAGCTGTCAGTCAGCACCAAATAAGCCATGGGGCTACTGTATGTCTCAATGAACGTTAGTAAACCTGTACGGGGAATATAGGTATAGAATAAAAGGCAGTTGTTTACATAATAGAATTGCTTAGTTGCTTGCAAAAATGATAAAATCTAAACTTTTACAAATGGTTGTTAGTAACGTAAATTATTATTATTATTATTATTATTATTATTATTATTATTATTATTAGCACCACGTTTTACTACCCGTTCAATTTATACGCACTTACGTACGCTAATGTGTATTGATAGAGTGATTGTGAGATGAAATGGAGGACCTACAGTTTAACGTGGAATCCGAACCACGGTGGAGGCCTGGTATTCCACACATTCACAAGTTATGATTAATACACGTCTTGTTAGAGGCGAAGGAAGGGTTTGGTAATCAGATAAATCAATGCGTTAGTAAAGTAAACCTTTAAAGATCAAATTAGGTATATTGTAAATGTTCATAAGAGTAAATTTAACATAATATGCTGTGGCTGTGTTAGGAATCTCTCCCAAATGGTCGTAAGTGATAACTGACAACTCAGTGAAGCTTCTTTGTCTATCCCCAGGCTCCTAAAGGAATGACACTATTCCCTTACTTTCTCAATAATATTCGTGGAGTTATCATTGAAAATGGTCATTAATTTAAAAAGTCTTTACCTTAAATTTTATAACAACATATTTTTTTGCTCATAATGGATCGATGGATCGAAATTTATGACATTGAGGAAACAAGGGTTTATTATTGGATCTCTTGGGGCTGAAAGGGGAGGGGGGTGTATATTGTGCAGGTCTGCACTGGAGGGTAGTTCAAGCTATAAGCATGTGCACTTATTACACTAATGTGTTAGGGATGAGGAAGGTTGAATTTAGAGGAAGTGTACATACGTTTGAGTAGAGGGATTGTGGAAAACGATTAAAGAAAAAATCCAGCCTCAGTACATCCTACCGGAGTTTTAACCCCGAACTCTCCATCATCAACGATCTAGTCTTTTCCGAGAGTGACGCCTTAGACCGCACTGGCAGTGAATTGGGGTTTATTCATGCTAATTTAGTAAACAAGCTACTTTGTTTAAAATTGAAAAATTATACCTTGACACGAAAATTGAACTCAGGACCCTTGGCTTAGTACGTCAATGACCTTAACCACTGATATTTTAAGGCAGAGTCTGTGAGGGACGCGTGGAAATAATCAGATACACAAGTGGGACCAATTTTACTTTGTGTTTAGTAATAAATAATATTTACACTCGGCATCCAGCTTGGATCTTGGACATGAGATTGTTGGAAATTCAAAATGCAGGTGAGTATCCTCTAAACTACACTACTCACGCCTATCCTTGGGATAAAACGTTAAAAGTAATATTTTACGACTTTAATTTGTTTGTTTTGTTTGAATTCTCATGGCATACCATCAGGAATAATTGTAAGTCCCACAGTTTAGGAACCGCTGCTTTAGACATTTTAATAAGCTTTCACTGTCTTGGGCTTTTTGCAACAAACCTGGAAACAACTAGGCTGATTGAGCGAATAAAGGTGCATTTACTTAAAAGCTTAAGGCTGTATGGGCTTATTGCAATAAGCCTAAAAATGATCAGATGATTAGCAAATATAATATTATTTTCCAATTAGCCTAACTAATTGTAAATTGAGGGTGCCTTTTGCAATAGGCTGGGTTTTCCAATTCACCTACGACATTATATATACATATATTGAACATATGCACAATTGTGCATACATATTAACGTCTCACGCTGTATTCTTTGTTCAATGTCATTCTTAAAATGGTTTTCAATTTCTTTTTTTGTTAAATAGTAAGTGGTTTACAGCGTCTTGGTAAAACATTTATGTGGTCCACAGCTAAATAAAGGTTGGTGACTTCTGCTTTATAAATTATAATTAAGAAACCATTTAAAATTAATAAAAATTGTTCAAACGGCAGCATAAAGCTACCATGGATCAACGATGGAATGTGTTTCTGGTTGTTATTAAATGGCCGACGATTTTACACATCTATTACCGATTGACCCTTAAAATATGAGCGATAAATGAACCTAACACTGGATTATCCCTTGATAGCTCAGTGGTAAGATATTGAAGTGCTAAGTTGGAGGTTCCGGATTTGGTTCCAAATTTCAAATTAATTAAAAAAAAAAGTTAATTATTTAAGTTTAATAATATAACATAGGTTTGAAGTCATTTCACCAACTTATTAGTGGTTTGGGTTTTCTGAATTTCTTCGTAAAATTGTTTCATTGGCTTGGAATTCTTATGCCTTTTGCCCATTACATTTCTACTGCCATCTTTAAAAATTTGTGGGGCAATTTTTTAAAATAATAAAAATAGTTTTTCCACTATTATTACCCTTCACACATCCCTAAAGACAATAAATGCAATTACACTCAGCCAAACCGAAAAAAATCCTTTCATCAATGTCGCACTTGCCACAATGATTTGAAAAAGGTGGAGAGCCATGTAACAATCTTTAAAGAGAGATGGTGATGTGTCAGGACAATAAGTTTTACAAACATGCCAAAACAACTAGTTGACAGATTTTTAGGGTTTCAAGGACAGACAGCTAGGGACTTGGAGTGAGAAGGGATGAGTTGTCTGCTCTGCTCTGACCAGGCCGTTCTGTTTCGGCTATTGCGGGCTTGTATCAGATATATTTTCAAAATCCAGGGGAAAAATATAAAGCACCTTAGTATCAGTTTTCACGAGTTTCAGATTGAATATTAATTTGAATGAAATACCATTATAAAGTTAAAAGAAGTCGGTATTAATTGATTTACTCCCCCCATTTATTACACACGGTTAAGACTTTTAAGTATACAAAATAATTAATTGAATATTGCATTTATTTTGAAATTTCTTACGCAATTAATTGAAGATTCATTGAAATAATATTTATTTCAATTACTAAACCTCCTCAAGTACTTATAACATTCCAAATATGAATACATCTTTGCATCATTTGGTTTTTCTAAAAATTGTTGCGTTAGATGACAAAATTTCACACTTTTAGTAAATACTGTGCTTAAAATATACATTTAATCTATATTTAATACGCTGACCTAAGTTTGGTTTAAGGAGACCTAATCATTATATTATTAACTATGGGCCATACACCCTTAAAAGGAAGATTTTTTGAAGAGTGCGAAATGAAAATTTGATGTAATGGCTCGTGATGTAAAATGAAAAGCTGTGCAGTTCGTCGGATTACAGACTTTAGAAGCGAAAAAGGGGTTGCCAAGGGTATGGGACGAACAGGGTAAAAAAAGTAAGGGAAGGTGGGCTTTAGAATTTAAGAGGATTTGTCGTGGGGAAGTGAAGGACTCGTTACTGATGGCGTCGACTGGATGCGGCGGTCTTGCAAAGAGATGGACATGCTCGGATGAGAATAATAGAAACAACCGTATCTCAGAAAAAAAAAAGAAAATATCTCACCTGAAAGTAGAAAAGCTTCTGTTTTTCTCTCCTATCAAGCTTTTGTTCTGCGATCAACACTCACTTTAGATCAACTGGTAGCAAATCTCTCTATTAATGTGGGGGAGATTAAATGAATACGTTTTTGCTAGGCGGGAAAGTGGAAAACTATTTGGGGAACAAAAGTCTGCACCACACCTGAATGGGGTTCAAACCCTGAACACTCCATCACAAAAAAAATCAATCTATTGAAAATTATTATTATTATTATTAGCACCACGTCTTACTACCCGTTCGGGTTATACGCACTTACGCTAATGTGCAATGGTAGGGTGATTGTGAGATGAAATGAAGGACCTACAGTTTAACGTGGAATCCGAACCACGGTGGAGGCCTGGCATTCCCCACATTCACAAGATGTATTGTCAGAGGTGAAGGAAGGGTTCGGTAATCAGATAAATCTTTGCCGCGACCGAGTATTGAGCCCCGGCCGCCAGCATAGAAGTCTGACACCTTACCCCTAGACCGCCAGGTCACCAATCTATTGAAAAAAATGACGCCTTAAACCATGAGACCAAAGATGTAAGTTTGAAAATAAATGCTGACATTAATTTAGTCTTAATGTTTACAAATATCCCTTCGCCGTATTTTCTCTTATGGAATCACTCACTCACAGAACTTGCTACAAAAGGGGTGAGGATACCTATTCTGGTAGTATAAAAAGATGAAGGCAAATAAAAAAAGAACTTGATGACGCTGTGCTTATAAATTAAATAGGTATTTAAAAAAATGTTTTATTTTTACTGTTAAAAAGAAACGCGTTAGTTTAAACTACGTCCTATGCCTTTTATTTGAAGACTCATAAGTCTTCATTTTATGATTTTACCCTTCACCAAATGGTTAGGGAGGTAGATTTTAGAGTCCATCTTAGGCCCAATTAACCGAGAAATTACTGTATGTATATTATACAGTATATAGTAGCCCAATATAATATACAGACACTTTGAATGTTAAAATCAAGCATAAAAATAGGAATAAAATGAAAATGACATTAAGAATGTAAGATGGCATGCTCTTTACTTGCGCCTACAGTAGTTTAGCAGTGGTACAGTTTGACAGGTGACGTCACAACAATGTACAGTAAATGAAAATGGCGAGGCTGCGTTTATCGTTTGAGCAACGCAAGTAGATTCTTAAATCTTATTGGAAACCAGAGAATATTATTGAGGAGCTAAGCCGTTGGAGAGGTGAATTTTAAACACCCCTACCAACACGGATAACAACGACACGTTTGAGGCTGATGGAACAATGCAAGAAATGTGAACAAGGTACAGCCAGGAAGATCGAGAACGTCAACGGGCAATGAAAATGTCGCGGTAGTGCTACAGTCACTAACGTAATCGTCACACAGAAGACAGGAGTAAGTCTTTAGGACAATGTTCTCATGAGAGTGGTGTTTGTAAATCCAGTGTTCATCGCATTTTGCGGCGTGTGAAATGGAAGCTACTCTCTCCAATGAGTGAGGACAATTCAAATAGGCGACTTCAATTCTGTGAATGGTTTTTGCACATGTGTGAAGAATGGTAATATTTTAAATATTTAATGGTTTGGTCTGATAAAGCCACTTTTTAGCTTATTATTAGACATAACTGCGTGTACTGGGCCGCCAAAAATCCACACCTAATGGAACAACAAGCAGTTAATCTACCTGCAATATCAGTGTGGTGTCTCTTCAAGAGGAATGACAGGGCCATTTTTGTTTTGAAGTGACTGTAACAGGACTCACCTAATTAAAAAATGTTGCAAGACAACGCCTTACCTATTCTTAATGACCTGTTTTGGGATGAAGAGCGCTACTTTCAGTATCATGATGCACCACCACTTTATCACACCGATGATAAGAGATTTTCTCGATTTCACCTTCTCCGGGAGGTGGATAGAAGAGGAAGGGTGGAGTATCCACCCCAATCTCCTAATTTATCACCACTAAACTACTAAACTTTACCTGAGGGTTACTCTAAAGAACACGGTTTACAAAACAAAGAACCCTCCAGAACATGAAACACGAAATTGAAAATGAAACAATACAGCAAGTAATATTGTCAGTGGCATAGTTAAGTAACGTGCTAGTTTCATGTTGAGCTAGACTGTCGAGAACGGGGAGATCGAGGTTCGAATCTCTCTCGGGTGAACCGGGAGTGATTTTCCCTAAATGGTTTTCCACTCTCCCTCCACACAAATGCAGGTTCACTTCCTCTAAATTAAACCTTCCCAATTCCTAACCCATTAGCGTAATAAGTACTTAAGCGTATAACCCGAATGGGTAGTAAGACGCGGTGCTAAGTATATAATATTATGTTATATGCTGCACATTGTTGTCAACGATGCATTGGTGCTGATGGTGGCCATTCAAAAAAATTTATAACTTTAAGGTAACCAAAGCATCAACAAAATGACGCAAGTCCTTATTTACTTGTCTAAATATATTACAATAAAATATGCATACATTTAATTGGCATACTTTGTATATATACGAACCAGAAAATGTATTGAAGTGAGATCTTCTGAATTATTTATTTTACAACGGTGAGATTGGGATCAGTTTAATTATCTTACAAATTTTATAATATACATATTTAATTTGTTTGTTACTTTTCCTTTTACAAAATGTTAAAACTTTTTCTTATAGTCCCAATCCTCCTGTAATTAAAGCATAACACAGAAAACCACATTGTGATGCGACGTTTGGTTCCAGCTCCATTAACTACCTAAGTTTGATACTTGCCATGGAGGGAGACGTGCACTTAAGGTGGGAGTGTAGGGGATGAAAGAAAAGGGGTTTATTATGGCAAAAATATCTTTGGCCAAAATAAATAAAATATTTATCCAAGAGAAACAAACAGTTTAATTTTCTTCCCACGGTGATATCAACGGTTCTTGAATATCTTTCAAAGGTGTCCTGGAAATTAGTGACAAACTTAATGACTAAAATTTAATTTAAAACTTTTCTCATCTAATGCCACCATGCTCATGACCTATATTCAACAAGTGTTGTTATTTTACAACGGTGAGATTGGGATCAGTTTAATTATCTTACAAATTTTATAATATACATATTTAATTTGTTTGTTACTTTTTATTTTACAAAATGTTAAAACTGTTTCTTATAGTCCCAATCCTCCTGTAATTTAAAGCATAACACAGAAAACCACATTATGACGCGATGTTTGTTTCCAGCTCCATTAACTACCTAAGTTTGATACTTGCCATGGAGGGAGACGTGCACTTAAGGTGGGAATGTAGGGAATGAAAGAAAAGAGGTTTCTTATGGCAAAAATATCTTTGTCCAAAATAAAATAAAAAATATCCAGAAGAAACCAACAGTTTAATTTTCTTCCCACGGTAATATCAACGGTTCTTGAATATCTTTCAAAGGTGTCCTGGAAACTAGTGATAAACTTAATGACTAAAATTTAATTTAAAACTTTTCTTATCTAATGCCACCATGCTCATGACCTATATTCAACAACTGTTGATATCAACATGTGCAATGGAGCGACATTTTATTTATTTTGGTCAAAAATATGTTTTGCTATAAAAACGGAAAAAAAAATCTTACACATTCTCGCGTCCACTACACTCCCACCTTAAATACTAAGGACCTAAGCTAGGTATAGTCCCTTTCACAAAAAGAGACCGGCTTTCCACTCAAAGTTCCACTGGTGTCGGCCCAACTTTTGTGAGCGATAGTGTACATTATTATTATTATTAGCACCGCGTCTTACTACCCGTTCGGGTTATACGCACTTTTGCTAATGTGTAATGGTAGGGTGATTTGAGATGAAATGAAGGACCTAATGTTTAACGTTGGAATCCGAACCACGGTGGAGGCCTGGCATTCCCCACATTCACAAGATGTCTTGTCAGAGGCGAAGGAAGGGTTTGGTAATCCTATAAATCTTTGCTGCGATCGAGGATTGAACCCCGGCCGCCAGCACAGAAGTCTGATACCTTACCCCTAGACCGCCAGGTCACCGGATAGCGTACAAGATAGCCGCCCAAAAGAAGTGCATAGAGTCGTATTATTCTCAAGAGTCTTGGCTTTATAATTACATGTTTAGTGACATATTTAATTTTAAAATGAGAGAGAGAGAGAGAGTGCGTTTAAAAATAATAAACAACCCATTCAAAATGGCTGAGCTTACAGCCCCTAATTACAAATTCCGAATCATTCTACTTAACTCTAATCGCGGATATGCTATTTGTTGGCCCATTGTCTTACTACCAGTCCCGGATATCCGTATATATACAGGGATAGAGATGAGAACAATAAAATTATGAGGAAATGTGCCCACATTTGAGCGCAGAGAGCGGGTAAAACAATATGTGAAAAAACCCCCCAGCCTCTCAGTAGTGTTAACCCGAACGGGATTTGAATCTGGACCTCTCCGTCCCCGACAATCCAGCCTATTTAAAGATTAACGCTTTAGAAACCATTCAACCACACATACGGATTTCAGTAAAAAATATTCAAAATTTGAACTAAATAATATTCGAATTTTGAATCTGAATTTAAAAAAATAATAATTTAAATCTCGAATAAATTTAAGGATTCGATTACTAGAAAGACTCATTATCATTTAAAACTCAAACTTATATTTGAATCATTCCAAGGCTGTGGTGAGTTAAGGCTCTATTTCTTAGAGAGGCTCAAACTTTCCAGTGGGCCAGGGAAAGAGCATAAAGTAAATAATTACACACACCTTCATGTAGCAGAGAACAACTCACTAGTTTTAATCCTGACTTAGTGGTTTGGTGAATTTTATTTGGACTGGAGCTTTCAGAACAAAATGATCGAAGGTGTAGGGTCACGTTTGGTACACAATTGATATAAAAAAATGTGTAAAATCGATCTTTATGGGGAGGCTCGTTTGAATATCAAAGCATTATAAAATAAATAGTGGATATTTAAATAGAATTAACACATTTTTCAATTAAGAGAGAAAAAAAATCACACTTAACCCTAACTTAGCATTTGATAAGAGTTTTTTTAGGATTAGTTTTATACTATGGGGAATCTTAAAATTTAGACCTTAAGAATGATTAAAACCGTAAATTATAAATAATATAATATTTATAGTTTGTTGTATGCGTATGGATCAATTAAAATTCATATTGGAGGCATTATTTTAAAGAAAGATTAGAATTTTTTTTGAATGGATTCCTTTCAAACAAATAAATTATCTTAAAAAAAACTAACCTTGGTTATTAGTACATTTCCATAATCTAAAATTAAAAGGAGGGTGTGTGTCAAAAGTAAAAAATTTTATTAAAAAAAAAGTTGAACATACTTTTATTCTGGCAAACCTAGGACAGCTAACTATCAACACATTGTTTCTAGACACCTGTACTAGTCTAAACTAGGACAGCAACTAAACACCAAGCTAGATATGAACACATTGTTTGTAGACCCCTGTACTAGTCTAAACTAGGACAGCAACTAAACACCAAGCTAGCTATGAACACATTGTTTGTAGACCCCTGTACTAGTCTAAACTAGGACTGTACCTAAACACCAAGCTAGATATGAACACATTGTTTGTAGACCCCTGTATTAGTCTAAACTAGGACAGTACCTCTAGCCATAAACAAACTGTCATCGCGAGTCCTCTAGAGCTGTTGTCGGCTCCTACAAGTCTCTCAGCAGACCTTGGGGAGACCTCATATCGTCTGTAAGTTGGGGGTTGCTTGTTGCAGAGGAGTCCTTGGAGAGCAGGGGCGGCGTGAACTTACAAGAGGAAGGCCCCCTAACAACTGAGGTGCAAAGGTTTGCGTTTGGGCCCACCACGTCATCGAGAACATGTTTGACACGTCGTGTACCCGCTTTCTGTCCTGCCTAGCCGAGCAAGAGGGAGCTCTGGTAGTCTCCGGGGTGGGACTGGATCGACATACGTATTACACATATTATGTACCTAGATATGTACAGGGTGTACCGTAGCACGGGAGACCCACTTTGGCAATGGACAAGGCAGAGAGAGAGAGAGAGACACACACATACACACACACACACACACACGCACATGCACACACACAATTTTTGTCATTTGACTTTGTTTCAGAGATATAGACATGTTTGTACGTCAGTAATGTGGAGCTGCTTATCATTATAATAACTATTATATTCTGAAAATTAAAAAATGAAACCTGGACATGGGAATTGAACCCGAGACCTTTGATTTCTTACGCCAATGCTCTTACCACTGAGCTATCCAGGATTGGTCCCATGCTCGGGGTCATTATTCACTCATATTTTAAGGCAGAGTCTATGATGGACGTGCGGAAATCGTCGTCTACAAATGTGTGATCAATAATTAAGATCACGAGCTATCAGATAACGCAACCCCTTTCGACTCACTAAAAAGCATAAATAATATCTTTGGCTATTTGATCCATTATAAGATGTGCTCAAGATGGCCACCTCTGGGCTAAATACAAGCCTGCAGTCTTCATGTTGTAGAATGCCGCAAGCTTTATAATTAGAATTAGCAGAATATACCAAGTTAACAGTTCGAGATATATCGAGTTTATATATATAAATCGATATGCAAACAGTTTATTTGAACAACTTGGCTGTAACTAGGAAAGGTCAAATAAAACATAATATGTTTAAATTGACTTTTTTCATTGTTATTTGTCTCCTGTCCACCGCTGAAATGGGTCCCACATATTAGGCAGGTACATTCTGTGTATACAGTCCTGTTCCCATAAGAAGAAAACTTACATTACCCGCTTCGGCGGTCACATGGTCTAAGGCGTCACTCTAGAAATAGACTGGCTGCCGACAACGGAAAGATCGGGGTTCAATTCCAGTCGGGTGTACCTAAGAGGGTTTGTTTCTTAAGTAGTTTTCCTCTTTCCTTTCATGCAAATGTGCGTGCACTTTCTCTAAATTAAACCTTACTAATGGATTAGAATAGTTAGTAAATAGGTATATAAACCAAACGGGTAGTAAAGCGTGGTGCTATCAAACATCTTATTTGACATAAAAGTTAGTAGATCTGTTTTCCCGTAATCATACGTGAGGTCATGTGATCTACAGCTGTCACTCTTGATATATATTTAGCACCGCGTCTTACTATCCGTTCGGGTTATACGCTTTAAGTACTAATTACTCTAATGGATTAGGAATTGGGAAGGTTGAATTAGAGGAAGTGAACCCGCATTTGCGTGGAGGGAGAGTGGAAAACCATTTAGGAAAAACCACCCCCAATTTACCCGACCGAGATTCGAACCTCGATCTCCCCGTCCTCAGCAGTCGAGCTCAACACGACAAGCGCGTTAGCCAACTACGCCACCGAGGCGGGTGTCACTCTTGATATATACAGGTGAGGCCGAATCAATTACAGTAGCCCCGTGAATTCTTTGGTGCTGACTGACAGCTCACAGCTGACTTCTGACAGTCAACATTTAGGTATATACCTAAATTTTGACTGTCAGAAGTGATGGATGCTAAACACATGTTTTTGCAGATCATTTGGTTCGGCGTAGGGATACATAATTTGCTCTGGTAGCTTTTCAAAGCTGTCAGTCAGCACCAAAGAAGTCATGTGGCTCCTGTAGATTATTACTAACGCGAATATTAACACTTTAATTGAAAAGTATATTATATACATTAGTTAGATAAAACAAACTACAAACTAATTTTTTTCACTTTTTGAAGATAATGTCACTCAGGTGAGCTCCACCGGACGTCAGACAAACCTCAGCATGTTATCCATCACTTTCCTCAGCATAGATCGTCTAACTGTTTCCGACCCATCCTGTATACATCAAGAGTGACAGCTGCAGATCATATTACCTGACGTATGAATACGTGAAAACAGATATACGAGTACTAACTTTTATATCAAATAGGTTTGTTTTAGCATCACGCCTTGATATCCGTTTGGGTTATACGTCTATGTACTGATTACGCTAATGTGTTAGGGATAATGAAGGTTGAATTTAGAGGAATTGCACATACATTTTCATGGAGGGTGAGTGTAAAACCAGTTTAGGATAAATCACCCTGAGTGCACCCTTACCATCATCGGCAGCCAGTCTATCGCGAGAGTGACCATGCGGCTACAGAAGCAGGTGTTATCAATGTTGAACCTAAAAAAATAGGTTTGTATTTTACAAACTTTCTTCCAACCAAAAAAACAAGGTATATATATCTATAATTAGGCTAGGTCTGTGTATGTATAAATTATGACGTCACTAAAACGAATATGGGTGACCTGGCGGTCTAGGGGTAAGGTGTCAGACTTCTGTGCTGGCGGCCGGGGTTCAATCCTTGGTCCCGACACAGATTTATCTGATTACCAAACCCTTCCTTCACCTCTGACAAGACATCTTGTGAATGTGGGGAATGCCAGGCCTCCACCGTGGTTCGGATCCCACGTTAAACTGTAGGTCCTCCATTTCATCTCACAATCACCCTACCATTACACATTAGCGTAAGTGCGTATAACCCGAACGGGCAGTAAGACGCGGCGCTAATAATAAGAGTAATAATAATAATAATAATAATAATAATAAAACGAACATTTGGATTAAGGTGGTTTTATTCTCGTGCTATTCATCTAGACTATCCAAAATCAACATTAGTGGGTGTAGCAATGAGGATAATTTAGCAACACGTGTATCCGCAGTTGTGTGGATGGGAGCGGTATAAGCCATTTAGGAATAACCACCTTAAGGCGATTGGCCCTTTTCATTTGTTGTGCAAATGTAGAGCCATGGTGACAAACGGTTATTTTCCAGAATTTTTATTGTTTTCCAATTTTCTTTCCGGAAATGGTTTGTTCAAGAATAGAAGCATGTTGATTAAGTTACACTTTTTATATACAAACCTTCTATACAATTTTAACAGTGATCCAATATCGATTAAATTGACATTTTTCAATACAAAACTGCCGGCGTCATAAAAAAAAAGTAACAGTTAATAAACATCGATACATTATCTTAGAAGTGATGTTGAAAATATTAACATAAAAAATTCCCTCGTTCTCAAGGAAACTGATATTTCCAAACGTATGATTTTTCCGCAAGACCTGTCAGGTAGCTAGCACCACCCACGTACTGTTTCCGTGTGATCCATCTGTTCTTGTTGGCGCGGAGGGATACTTTGGTTGGTTGGGAAGCCACGCCACGCCTTTCACCCTCCCGCCCACTATCCCACAAAATAGGTTTTAGACTTGCACTCGACAGGACCAAGAGCCTTAAATACAAGCCAAGATTCTAACTCGACGTACGTGTCACCAGCAAACTGCACCAGGCAAGATTGACACCTTTCCCCTCGTGTGATCATTTTAAATATCACTACTTTTTTTTGTCGGATATCTGCATTGAACTACTTTAATGTGTTAGGGTTGAGGAAGGCAAAATTTAGACGAAATACTCTCGCCTTTATTGAGGAGAGAAAGTGGGGAATAATTGAACCCCCCCCCTCCCCAACTAAGTACACCTAGTCGGGATTCGAGCCTTGCCTCCCATTTCAAGCAAACCAGGCTAGATGAGCTTTGCCAACCGATGCGGGTTTAAATTTCTACCAAACAATAATTTTCTACGAATTTTAAAATTTAGAAAGACGTATACAATTAATAGAATGATACTGATTCAATTACATCTTTTAAACGATATCTTACAATCCGACACCTAAACTCAATCGGTAGCGTGTTTGTCTACCGAGATAAAATTCACAGGTTCATGACCTGACATGGCCAAAACATTTATCATTGGTAAAATGCTGGTTTGCCATTTCACAATGATAACTTAACGGCCGGGGGCTGAATGTTGTGTCTTTTCTAGATATAAGTTAATTTATAAGTCGTGTGCTTCTATAATCAGTCGGTTGAGTAAATGCACCTTAAATAAATAAATAAATAAAATAAAATATAGGTGACCTGGCGGTCTAGTGGTAAGGTGTCAGACTTCTGTGCTGGCGGCCGGGGTTCAATCCTTGGTCCCGGCACAGATTTATCTGATTACCAAACCCTTCCTTCACCTCTGACAAGACATCT
>CABFOW010004114.1:883-17985 GCA_902141385.1 Timema californicum | reverse complement strand
GATTCCACGTTAAACTGTAGGTCCTCCATTTCATCTCACAATCACCCTACCATTACACATTAGCGTAAGTGCGTATAACCCGAACGTGTAGTAAGACGCGGTGCTAATAATAATAATAATAATAATAATAATAATAATAATAATAATAAAATAAAATATATCCTATAGCTATATAAACATTTGTATTATATAAATATATTTGTATTTTCTATCATTTTCCTTATTTTATTTTAAATGACAAAAAATTTAAGGAAATATTGAAACCGACACGTTAGTCTACGTTTTAAAGGTTTCTTTTAGATAACTGTATCAATTTGAAAGTATAAAACCTCGGTCCAGTCTCTAGGATATTACTAAAATGAATCCTCTGTAATTTATTTAAATCCCCAGCTGTCATTCTTATAGTTGACAGATGTTGGTTTGGTTTAACCAGACAAGTAGACTCCAATGCTTTTAACAGTGACGTATTTAAATAAGCCGCAGAATGAAGCTAGATACATGCCATTACTATCCTTCATTACTGTAGTGCTAGTTTATAAACAGTTACGTCATCTAAGGTAAGACATTTTAAATGTTACAGATTATTTTGTGAATTTGTTGGCAATGGCTCCAATAAAATAAAATAATTATTACAATTTTTTTTTGTACTAGACTTTTTATCGATAGGCACATAGCTACATCTGATTTTTATCGGACTGCTAGCGAGATTACTAGATCTATTTTCAATTATTCATACGTCAAGTAATGGTATATTCCACTGTCACTCTTGATAAATATTTTCATTACTTATAAAATAATACTAAGCTATATTAATAAGATGAAGGGTTTATTTATCTGTGTGTCTGTTTGTTTGTCACGAGCGTTGCGTGATATCTACCGCACACACAGGTATGACATTTAAACATTAATAGCCCCTGTGCACGAACATGTGTACCTTGAAGCCGGAATTTTAAAGTTTGGATTTGATTTGTTTAAATTGATTAAAAACTTGGTCGGGACAAATAAAATGAAGAGATTNTAAATTTGAAGCGAAGAAAAGCTTTGCCCGGTATAACCATGCAAGCCATTGCGTGGTTATCCCGGGTAACGTCAGGTACTTCTAGTAATATAATAAATGAATTGTAATCATTGTTTACAAAAAGAAAATATGTTTTTACTACTATACACAGCTTATAAAAAATAAAAATCTCGCAAAAGATTTTACACTAAAGCCTTCTATAGAGCCCAAATATTTTTCTCTGCTTTACTGACCGTATGTCTTTACGATATGATTACACTAACAGAGAAGCGATAAGTAAAGTTAAATTAAAATAATGTTCTTTATATTTAAAAATCACACATGGTCACGGGAATTGAACTCGAGACTTTTGACCTAGGACATCGTTTCTCTAACCACTGAGCTATCCAGGAGACGTTCAATGCTCTGGACAATATTTTTCCAGTCATATTTTCAGACAGAGTCTGTGATTGATATTATTTCAATTTAAAGAATATGATATTTAGTTGTGGCTATAACCATACTTAGCCATAAAGGCTTGGCGGGCTGATTATCTGTGAGAATATTTATTATTCATGCCTACACCAGTACAGTAATTATCATATATGCGTATAACCTGAACAGATAGTAAGACGCTTTGATAAACTAATAATAACAACCTACATTCGTGCAATTAAGCTGACACTTTACCGGAAACAGGTGCGATTAGCAGACCTTTCTAATTAATTTTACCACTAGTAGTGAATGTAAACACACACATTTATTTTGTGTGTGATCAATTGATTTAGCATAACATGTACAGTACATCACGTACAATAAACAACCTTAATTCCGGGATCACGATTGTAATAAAGTTAGAATAATGCAACGTTCACTTAACAAAGTGTCGTATCAGGATTTTCTTAACGTAAACATTTGATACAAAACACAACCAATGTGCTTACAATTTAAGATTACTGAAGCGACAGAATGGAGTGTTAGAAAAATCTAAGACGCTTTATTGTTCGTAAACTAAAAATTATAAGGTGTTTTCACACCGTAAACAAACAAAATTGAAGTATCAATAGCCATGTTGACGTCATTCACGACACGATTGGATGGTAGGCACACATAAAAAACACTGCACTTAACGTAGTGAAGAAGATTTTGTTGTTGTTGCTTTTTCTTTATTAGGTATTTAACGTGTACCATATGGGCCAACTGATTACATTACCACATGTCTTATAAACTAACTTAAATAAAGGACAGACACAACTTCCACTACCCAGCCCTCGGTGGCGTAGTTGGCTAACGCGCTTGTCGTGTTTAGCTCGACTGCTGAGGACGGGGATATCGAGGTTCGAATCTCGGTCGGATGAACTGGGGGTGGTTTCCCACTCTCGCTCCACGCAAATGCGGGTTCTCTTCCTCTAATTAAACCTTCCCAATTTCTAATCCATCAGCGTAATTAGTACTTAAAGCGTATAACCCGAACGGGTATTAAGACGCGGTGCTAAATATTATTATTATTATTATTAAATAATTGGAGTTTTAGAGAACATATTTTTTTTTACCATAAACTAACACAGTTTTATGTCACTTATGGTTAGTCAATTTTTATAATTCCAATACCGGAGAATATTCCACATATAGCAACAAAATCAGTCGGTGTTTTTTTTCCCAATTCCTCTTCTTAAAATAGAAAATACTAAGATATTATAAGATGATATTAAATTATGTATCAATTAAATATTATATACAACTATACAATACACAAGATCAGACACCTTAGTTCAGTTGGTAGCGTGACTGTGTACTGAGCTGAGGGTCCTGGGTCAGATTCCAAGTATGGCCGAAAATGTATTATTAGTGGAATGTGGGTTTACCCTTTCAGTCTGATGAATTAACGGGTGAGGACTGGATGTTGTGCCTGTCCTAGTATTAAGTTAGATTATATGACATATGAAGCTATGACAGGCCTAGCCAGCCGGTAGTGGAAAAATATACGACGTGAATAAAAAATTACCCAGCCCACAGGCTGGAAACCGTAATGGTCAATGGATGTAAATTAAAGTACCGGTAAAGTAAATTTATATAATATCATAAATACATAGATAGTTTTTATATAAAGGTTGAATGTAAGGGTGACTGAGTTGAGGAAACTTTCTTGTGGTATTTTTTTAAAACAAAAATAAAAATAAAATAATGGTAGCGTGGGTATATTTAATTTAGCTTTCAACACATAGTAATCTCAACAAACCTTGATTAAATGTCAAGGTTATCGTAGAATTACACAAGGCTTTTTTTCTTTCTCTTTGAAAAGCTTCTTATCAAATTCCAGTAAGTATATTCATGAAAATTAAACTTAAGCCATTTTAGATTTATTTTGGCCAACATTTTTATTAAAATAAATACTTACCTTATTTCACTTCTATTTCCAACCCAACTTAACATGCTCAAATAAAATATATTTTAAGATACCATCGAGATTTTGTCTCTAGTGCTTTTTAGTAGATAAATTCATCACAAAAACAACTAACCAAAGAAATGTTTGTAACAGTTTTTCTCCACGAGTTTCGTCCATCGAGTGTTCGGTAGGGCTATCTCAGCTCTGTAAGAAGTCACTCCCTCCTACCATGAGAAGCACCCTTGCCTTCCAGACGACACTGTGGCTGATCCTGGTAGCGGCACATCTAGCTTCATGTGAATCCTCGTCGCAACAGTGTCCTGCGTCGCGTCCTTACGCCCTCAGCTTCTCGGTCGTAAGTCGAAGAAACCTGACAGGCCATTGGAAATCAGAGGTAAGAAGATTCAGCCGCTACGTATCGTCTTCTTACAGACTTTGAGAATCTTTTGTTCTCTCTAATAAAAAAATCAATACATAATTTCACTTTCACTTTTATTTTTTTAATCCTAATTAAGGGTGAAATATAAACACAATCTCTACTTAATTTCTTTATGGCATTAGAAACTCGAAAGTTCGTTGCGGCACTTACAAAAGTACATCAAATATCCATATCTTGAGCTAGTTCTAACCAGTCCACCTCATTACACCTTATCTCTTTCAGGTACATTCTAATGCTATCCTCCCATCTGTGTCTTCCCAAAGATCTCTTATAATTGGGTTTGTCAATCAAGACTCCGAGCACGGCTCTAAAATCTCCCATTCCCGCTGCCCTACTGTACACGTCACATAAATAGTTATTCGTGCCCCAAGTCTTACTATCCATTCGATATATTTGCATAGTTATACTGATAGAGTATGTATGTATGTATGAGGAAGTTCAATATTTATAGATTCTTCGATGGATGCATGGTTTAAGACGTCACTATCAGACTGCCGATGATAGGGATATTGGGGTTAAACTATTGGTTGGGTGTACTCAGGATGATTTTCCCTAAAGGATTTTCCATTCTCATTTCAATACAATGTGAGCACACTTCCTCTAAATTCAACCTTTCTCGTCCTTGGTTCATTACTCGTTAGCGTACAGGCAGTAAGATGTATATATATATATATATACTCACTTTGCTCGTTGGGGGCTCCGTCCCCAAACCTCCGGTGAGTTTTCTTTGCAAATGGATGTAAACTAATGTAATTCCAGAGCTGTTTTTTTGATAAGTATTACCGTTTAGCCACAAGAGACCTCCAAAGAAAGGTCCACACAGACTTTAAAGTTGCTCCAAAGTATTGAATTTCTTTCGGGGGTCAAACATTTTCCCCCCAACTTTTTAGAATTTCCACGTCAGTGACAGACTATAAGTTATAAGTTTGCCAAATTTCAAGTTTCTAGCTCATCTAGAAGTGAGTAAACATTAATGTAAGTGAGTGAGTCAGCCACGTGACTTTAGAGTAGTATAATATGTGAATACACTTTATATATGGAGGAGTATGTTATGAAGAGTACCGCAATCTTCACAAGTTGAGGCTATTTATTAGACACTTTTTTTAATCAAATAAATATAAGGAGGAATAAATTAATGAGATACACAATAAATGAAAACAATATAATTTTGGACAGTAAATTATATCTTTTTAAAACAGCTCTATTACTTCCATAGCACCTGGGAGGGCACCTAAATTCTTAAAATAAATCAAATCAAATATTACACGCCCAGTGTCGAAATATTACTCGTAAAATATAAAACATGATTTCAGTTGAAGATGCAGAACAATGGTGGGAGTGATGTCAGTGGGAATAAGGAAGATGGACCTTGGGAAGTGGATCTAGTTCAGACCTCGGAAATGACTAAAAGTGGAGAGATATTCACTGTCACTGCTATTCTAGAAGGTATGGAACAACAAAAATTGTACGTTCTGTATATTAGATATTAATGTATTCATACCGAGTGGTTGAACGTGGATGAAGTAATTTAAAAATTAAATTTGAATTGTTATTGTACTATAGATAAAAAAAAAGGGTATAAAAAAGGTTTCAAATATTATAGCTGGACAAAAAATATTTAAAAAACACAACAACCATCTTTGATAACATAATATAAATTAATTAATTAATACAATTATAGTAAAATAAGACCCCTGGTCTAGTGATCAGAGTTCCAGGTTATAGATACAGAGGTCCCGGGTTTAATTCCCAGTGCTTCCAAAATTGTTATGAGGCCTTTAAAAGGGGTCAACTCAGCCTCAAGAGTTCAAATGAGGAGTTACCTGAATGAAAACGTAGTGGCTCCGGTCTAGAAAACTGAAATTAAAGGCCGCAGGATTAGTTGTGCTTGGAGCATTAGATCTAAGTTTATTTATAGGTTGTGTGATGATATAATCAGTCGGTTAGATACCACAAATAAATTTAAAAAGCTATTATTACTGTAAAAAAGTTTACTTAGTATATTATCATTATTATTATTATCACTAGCACCACGTCTTACTACCCGTTCGGGTAATACGCACTTACGCTAATGCGTAATGGTAGGGTGATTGTGAGATGAAATGGAGGACCTACAGTTTAACGTGGAATCCGAACCACGGTGGAGGCCTGGCATTCCCCACATTCACAAGATGTATGTCTTGTCAGAGGTGAAGGAAGGGTTTGGTAATCAGATAAATCTGTGCCGGGACCGAGGATTGAACCCCGGATCCCCAGCACAGAAGTCTGACACCTTACCCCTAGACCACCTAATTTATAATATTAAATAATAACTTGTATGCGCAACTAAAAGTCGAATAAAAATAATATGTACATTATGAATACAACCATGACGAAGATTCATGCTAAAAACGTTACAGTTTGTAGAATAAAGTTAATTGGTTCAGAATAAAATAAATAAAATACGTAGTTCCAAATATTTTCCAATATGTTAATATCATCATATTTTTTTAATTCAATGTTGTATGTATTAAAAGTCGTTCAAGAATTCTTGTGAAATTATTTACAGATTTTTTTTACGTATATAATATATTTCTGAATGTCTTCTCACATAAATTGAATTTTCGTCTCCAAGAAATCTAATTGGGCCAAAGTCCTTCTGAATATATTCCCCAAACATCATGAAGAAATCAATTGACCAAAAACGTGATGAAGTTTATATTAAGATGATTCTATTTTCAACTGTATCAATTAGAGTAATTATTGCGATCGTGAAAAATGTTGACCTTGAGAGGTTATGGTGACTTAACGTTTAATGTGCCCCTGAACTCAAAAGGTGGGTGTTACATTTCTATTTGTCATCGTCCCACGTATATATTCCTGTACCTCTGTATAGGGGGTAGCGCTCAGTTGGGGTTGGAAGCTCTCTGGGTTTGAGATGTGCTTGCCATCATGAGGACTGCCCTGGATCGGATGGGACAAGAGGATTCCTCCCTCTGCCTGGAGGATGATCCTCGTCCGGTAATCCTGGCAGAGTGCTTTATCGTGGTAGCCCCCACGTAAAGTCCGGAGCGATTAACCCAAAGGGCAGATAAATCTCTGCCAAGGTCTCTATGTGGGAGCGAATGGGGTGGATGCCCCCCTACTCGCCACACACTAGGAGGTTGGTAGCTAGTACCATCCAGGAAAGCTGGTCAGGCCACCTCCACGTGATCCCCGCTGGGCAACTCAAACTGAAAGCTCAATATGAGTGATTACTGGGGCTAGGCACCTGACCTCGTCCGAGGGGTTAACACTCCTATGTGAGAGTCCAGCCCTCACGGAAGGAGCCAAACTGGCCAAGGTGGAGGGTTGTCCGAGCTGTCAGGCGATGACAGGGTTGACAGCAGGCACGGGAAAATCAGTTCCTAAATCGCTCGCTGCGCATGTAATGTGAGTGGCTACGCTCAAAGGACACAGCCGTGATGAATTAGAGGAGCCTCGTAATAGGTGTTTGTTCCTAGACACGTGGATGCCTAACCCTGACACGACAGGTGAGTTTCCACTTGGAAAAGTCGCCGACTAATGACCTGGCGGTGTCCTTAATGCCCTATGCATGTCTATACCTGAGTTTACAGCCGAAATGGTTTGGTGGATTTGGTTTAAACTTTCTATTTAGATGTTATAAATTACAAATTATCGATTTTTGAAAATTTAAAATAAAAAAATGGCTTTAACAATGCTCTATAAATTTAAAAACGACACCTAGACATGGAAATCGAACCCGGGACTTTTGGCTTAGTATACCAATGCTTTAACCACTGAGCTATCCTGGAATCGTACCGTGTCCATGGTCATTATTTACTTATATTTTAAGGCAGAGTCTAACAATTTTTCTCAAAATGAATACCTTGGGAAACGTTTTACATGATGAAATTAATAACAATGTATACTTAATATTCCAGAGAAAAAATAAAATATTTAGGGGTGTTTTACTGGTGACAAATCTTTAAAATATGAAAATTTTGAAAAAATAGCTAGAAATATTTGGTTTAAAATGGTTATTGGGGTGTGTTTTACATAATAAATAAGAATGTCAGTTAATTTTTCTAAAATAAAAAATATCATTTGAGGAGGATGGGAAAGTATAAAGATTGAATGTGACGTGCCAAACGAGACAGGAAATCCACCAGTCTAATTTAAACTATATTCTCGTCAGCATTATTTAGCGAATGTTTACCTAAACTCTTTCTCTCTGAACATTTTCAGGGTCACAGCCAACCGAGATACCTAATGATTGTGCAAGTAACGTTTCTGGGGTAGAAACTCTCAAGCAACTTGTACAGCGAATACACGAAGAAAAATAATATTGTTTTTGACATTTATAAATTAAGGGAAGTAATTTTAAATTTTTCTGAGGACTGAAAAACAAATAAAGGTTGAAATGAAGGCGTTTTATATTACTACCCAATTGCGTTTTATTCTATTTACCCTTCACACTTTGGTTAATACAACCAAGGCCACTACTAAGCTTTTTACTTTCTCTTTACCCATCAGAGAAAGAAGTGAACTCGAACTTTTGATGAATGTCTACGTTTTATGACCCCTTGAAACAGAAATTGTGGATTTCTTGATGTAGTCTGTCTGTTTGTCTTATAACGGCCTAAAGTATTTTACTAATATGTCTAAAATTTGGTATTTAGGGTCATTATTATAAAGTTCCTCTAGGAGTTTTTGGAATTAGATATACAGCACAAAAATTAAGGATAGTTTACTTTATGTAAAAGAGAGAAACAACCGATTTCCTTGGAATCCACGATAACGATTTTGATTTAATTTTCTACCTAGCCACTGTTTAAGATTACAAACAAAATGGAAATTCTAAATTTTACATGAAATATTCAAATTTTTATCATATCTCCGTAACTATTTGAGATAGTAAATATCATTTGATTGTAATATTGTAGTACTCTATTAAAAAAATATAAAAATATTCGAAATATATATTTTTATAATACCAATAGGTACTGAGCAATTATTTATGCTTTTATGGAGTTGTGTTGTGACCTGGCGGTCTAGGGGTAAGGTGTCGGACTTCTTTGCTGGGGGTCCGAGGTTAGATCCTCGGTGCCAGCACAGATTTATCTGATTACCAAACCCTTCCTTCACCTCTGACAAAACGTGTATTAATCACAACCTGTGAATGTGAGGAATGCCAGGCCTCCACCATGGTTCGGATTCCACGTTAAACTGTAGGTCCTCCATCTCATCTTACAATCACCCTACCATTACACATTAGCGTAAGTGCGTATAACCCGAACGGGTAGTAAGACGTGGTGCTAATAATACTAATTTATGGAGTTTTGAAATGTGGAATTGTGTATGGTATATTTGACCGTGAGAGATGCATTATCTATCTTGTGGACTTTTAGTCGCTCTGTGTGGACAGAACGTTACCCACCTTAGACCACGTGACCACCGAAGCGAGTGTCATGTTAATTTAACTATGAGCTTTTACTAAAAAGTGACAGTGCTCAGAACTCATGCTTCAACAACTGTCAAGTTTATTTTTACTACCAAATAATGTTAATGCTTATTAGATTTTACTAAGATTCTGTATCCCTAAAATAATCTAATATTAATTAGAGATTTTATTTCTATTATTTGTTAGGTTCTAGAACATAAAAAACCTTGGATAGGGCAGTGTACACAACGAAAATAAAGTATATATATATATATATATATATATATATATATATATGTGTAGTAATTTTTGACAGTAATTACACGCTGAATTTGAAACCACCAGTTTTTTTTTAAACATGGACTTTTGGTCAATTATTTTTAATTGTATAGATACTCATGAAATCAAAACCCCAATTATAAAGGTCATGCATGTAGGCTACAAGGGATGTAACATAAATATTGTGGTTAATAGTATCAGAAATTAATACTGATCGGGAAATCTTGTATGACTTTACAATGTTGCCAAATCCAGGAGTCGGATGGTAGGTACAGTGACATATCCGTCTATTCGTATTGTTTGATAACTGTTCATTTATTCTCCACTTTACGCTAAGTTAATCCAAAAGGTGCGTTGTCCAATATGTGACAGCTAAATGCGACTGCGTCTGAAGCCACATCGTGGCTGGAGTCGCAGTCTTCGTGCATGCGCTGTTTGAATTTGGTCTGCGACATGAGGCGATGGCGGCACGTGTCACAGTACTGGTGTAGTGAGCAGTGTTTGCGGCCAAAGCCGCAGTGACATTGCTTATTTGTTATTGAACTTTGTGTGTTAATCTATTTGAAAAACATGTTTAAACAACTAAAACTGAAGGTGCTAATGACCCACTTGCAGGATATGGTGTTGTGTGAGTTAGAATCCTAACATCCACGCGTATTAATTTTAAATTGTCCGAAGTTCAAGGACATGCATGCATGTCCAGCTTATGTTTTTTCCTTCTGCTGTACAAACACATTACAATTATTTCGTCATCTTTTTCCTCCTTCAAAAGATCCAAAAAGTTTCTCTCACTCAGACCATCTCTACTCTTATCCATCTCGAAATCGACTCGTGACTGCGGCTGGAGTCGTGAATTGGAAAACACCCCATTCGACTGTCGCATTCGGCTAGTGTCGTCACGGTCTGTTGCGGCCGCGGTCGCAGGTAACTGTTGCAGCTCCTTGACCCCATATCTGCCTATCATTCTAATTCCCATGGAAAATCCATGCGTCACGAACTGATACGGGCAATGCCACCTAAAGTATATAAAGCTCAATGCTTTATTATAAGTGATTCAAATAGTGCTCTCTAGTATACAGTATGTGATCCTAACCAATGAGTATGGTTCGTTATCCCAAGGCCCTCCGGCGAAACCCGGCCCTGGATACGAACTGGTCCCTGACCTAGGGTACTACAAGCTTCATACGTCACTGGTCACGTGGGAAGAGGCAAGGAACACGTGTTCTCAGGAAGGTGCCCATCTCGCAATTCCGAGGTCCCAGAAAGAGGTTAACGATCTGCTTGGTATACTTAGCCGCCATCCTAAAATACAAGATGGCGAACTCAACAAGTATGCTTTTACTGGCATACATGATCAGTACTCAGAGGGACATTTCATGGATATATTTGGTAAATTAAACTGTGCTTATTTGTTAAATTTAGGGTGTTAACAGTTTAATTTCTAAAAAAAAAGAGCTACTTGAAAAATAATTTGGGTCTATTCCAGCATTTATTCCCTAAAACACCCAAATTAAATAATATAATATATCATATCTGAGAAATCAGACAAAGCCACGCATCAAAATTAGATTTCTTTATTTTCTTAACCTTGGATCGAACCAGTGACCTCCAAATCTTTAGATGGTCTTTGAAATTGTAGTAATATTACCAGACACTTATGATTAAAAACAAATATTTCTAGCACATTTGTTTACCTGAACATTTGTTTTATATAGTGAACAAATAGTTCTTATTTTCTAGCATTAGGGTTATTTTACGGATTAATCCATGTGAAAGGGATTAAGAAAGCTGTTAGAGGAAATGCAATCAATTTAGTGTGGAGAGGTGCTCGGAAAACCACATTGAATCAAATTTGCTAAACAAGTGAGGCACTTACTTAGTAGCAAGTTTTTCCATACACTGTATACGCTCTCAGCTTGCTAAGATGTATTTGTCTATTTATTTATTTATTTGATGTATTTAACGTGCACTTTCTGAAACGGCTGATTATTTGCACGTCAATTTCTATGAGCGATAAAGAAAGGAAATACCAATTTTGCCGAGAAAGTAGTTTTCCCACATTTCCCAAGGTTCTTTTACATGTTACAATATACACGAGACCGATGGCTTTGCTTTCCCTACAATGGAAGTTGTTATACGGATTTTGATCGCTCAAGATAAATCAGCTGACCCCAGCTGGGATTGAACCCACGAACATCGGGCCCTGATGTGAACATTTTACCCCAACACCACCGAGGTTGACACGGAGCATCCTATTCTCTAAGCAAGCCATTTATCAAATATTGCCGTTCAAACAGTAAACTACCTACCAGTTTCTGTTTGTATTTAGTGTAGTTTAATTTATGATACATCTTGATGTATTATTAATTTCGAAGTTTTATGCTTGATTTTAGATAAATATTAGGAACTGCACTGACATTTGAATGATGGAGATTTAAAAACAGCTATGCATAAAATAGAGTCAGGTGTCTTTGGTTTAATTTCTGGCATGGGCAGCATATATATCACGGATTAAATTCTCGTTTAATCTTCAATAATGATGTGTTGATGACAAAGCGACTGAGCAGTGTGATTGTACTACAACTAATCTTGTTTATAATTCGTGTTATGCTATAACGCTATGATCCTTTGATTCAGAAATTGGACGTTAAAATTTATTTAGAAACCACTAATACTGGAGTAAAACCCGGATCTCAATCGTAAAATACATTGAGGTAGCTCTATATTTGGTTTACACTAACTTTGACCTTTTATGACACTTCAAAAGCTACTAAACTATGTTCCACGTTCATCCTCCCCGAAATAGTCAAGGTTTTGAAAATTTGGCAAATAGAGTAAGTTTATTTCATTGGTCGAAGGGATATGACAAATTTTAGACGGGGATAGATACGGGAAAGCTGATTTTAATAAAAACATAAATAATTTTAAATACAAGAAGACACAATTAAATTATATATAAGCTACATTTGGAGATTAAGCCTAAGACTTGATATTGAAAAAACGTTATGCACATCAAAATAGTCCCTGAAATTCCCAGTTGGAAAAAGCACACACACGATAGCGTCAATACTTTGTATACAAGGAGAAATCTAGATTTTTTTTTATTAATACTGACTTATTTACTGTCTAAACAGATAGCTAGTTTATAAAGAAGTAATATTTTCAAATAGTTCTATTGCTTGAAATAAACCAGCTTAAAAATATATATGTACATATATAATATATACATACATATATTAAACATTTTCTTCAGCCATTATTGATGAACCAAAGATTATTGTATACATTTAACATTTATTACAGCTACCCACTATAAACAGGAAATAAGGTCATTTACAGAGCTTAAATTATGTAAATAGCTGCCCAAGCTAACACAGAAAGCCTCTAATAGATTCTAGAGGTATTTAACATTCATAAGTTTTCTTGGACTCCAGCGGCTAGGTCACGCTCGCTTTCCCATAAAACCTCTACTCCCCCAAAATTGCATTCTAGCCACTGATTTATTGTATAACCTCCTCCCTCCAAATTAAATTTCTGGGTGCCCCAATACTTTGTAGTAAATGTCAAAAATGGTCAAAGAAGCCTTATAGACACCATACCATAAAGTCTAAAACTATTGTTATATTTTGAATTAATTGAAGTTTTACATTTTAGGCAACCCGGCTGACATGACGGTTCTAAAGTGGTTCCCTGGTCAACCCAACGATGGTGGCAAAGCTCTTCAGAACTGCATCGGACTCATGAGGGAGGGTAAAATTAACGACATTTACTGCCACAACAAACTGCCTTTCCTGTGTGAACAGAAAATACAAGTTTATTAACTGTCGAATACGGATCAAACTTGTAATTATTTTAGTCATAAAACATGTCACCACTCGTTTAAGTTTTGTAATAAGTTAAATTATTAATTTCAAGTAAAACAAAACTCACTTGATTTTGATATAAGAATAGAAAACAAACTATAACAGCATGTTATTTTACAAAATTGCAATTAATTCTCATTGAACCATTTACCACTAATTGAATTTTTTTTAAAAATGCACCACGTCTTATTTTAACATCACGTCTTACTAACCGTTCAAGTTATACGTTTGTGTAATAATTACGACATTGGTTTTAGAGTTGAGCTAGCGAAGCAATGAGTGGAAAACAATATTGGAAAAAACACCCTCAGTACACACGACTGAGATTCGAACCTCGATCTCGTTATCATCAGTCTAGTCTACTGAGAGAGTGATTGATGTCTTAGACCATTTGATCATCGAAGCGGGTGCACGTATTATTAACAATAATATCCATCCAAAACTAATTATAACAATGGGGTAGTGATAAGTAAAGTATGGCACAAAGGAAATGTACCTTCATTTGCGTTAGGGATTGTAGAAAACCATTTAGCGAACAATCGACTCGTGATTCAATCTACGACCTATCGTTATCAACGTTCGATGAACTTGAAGTTAAGAATGCGTGTTCACCGATATTGTTAATTAACTGATGATAAATAAAAAAGTTTGAATAATTATTTATTTTTCCCTCACTAAATAAGACAACTTATATTAAAATACTTGTTTTCTAGTTTAGTATTTTAAAATAAATAGGAAGAAATATTTATATTCATGAAAACATATTTAATTTATTGATCTATTTCCAAATTTACAAGATTAGTGGTGAACATATTTATAGTTTTATTAATCGTAAAATAGTCATTTTAATTTTGTGTTTAACATGAACAGGTAATAAGACGCAGCGCTAAAAAAAAGATAATTTAGTTGATTGTAAGAATATAAATAAGAGCTATAAATACATTAATCTATGTACTAATGTTATAATGTTAACTTTTTAAAGTGATTTTATGAATGTAAGTTTAATAGCTTATGTAATTTAAAATGATTTTTTTTTACCTAAGTTAAAGCTACCACACACGCACTTAATTCCTTTGATGGCTACATCATTAATCTTTCTATAGACTAATTACTTTGAATCTAAATTTAGTTTGAAAATAAACTTGCTCGTAAAACAAAGCAGTGAAGATCTGATCAGATTATAGGATCTAACTACTCTTGCTTGACTTTCCTCGAGTTAAAGTTAACTTGGGAGCTTTAAATTGGAAGTTCATCTCGTACAAAGTTTGGGTAGAAATGTGGAAAACTTTCAAAAACTTTATCGGCTGGGTGAAATCCTAGTAAATAAGTATTTTAAAACTAAACTTTATTTCGTCCTTTGATTTAAATTTACAGTTTGTTAACATTTTCTGAGACATATTTTTGATTTAATTCCTAATTTTTGAGATTAACTTGTGTGAAATTGATTTTTTAATATAAGATTAAATACTCAATCTGAATCCAAATTGGTTTTGTATATTTACCAAGACCAAGATGTCATTTGAAGTTCTAGTTCAGGAACCTCCCAAGTAAATTGTAATTAATTAGGAATATTCTTATCTTCTTGCTCTTCAAGGAAAATGTTTTATAAACTTCATCAAATAATCACAATTTAAACATGTCTGATGATGAAAAATTAACATAAAACATGTAGTTATAATTATATAATTTTTTGTATATTTATTTTGGTTAATGCACAAATTAACAAAAAGAGTTTATTGATTATAGGAATATAAAATGTATTAAATGACTGATTTGCTTCCCCCTTGAACTTTAACTTAGATTAAACTAACGTACTTCCCATATTAAATTGTAGTGACTTACCTCCTTCCTCAACTTATAATGCCTTGCGTTTCCTTCGTTAGCCTGTGTTGACTTGATTTACCTCTTTAATTGTGGCAATTTGCTTTCAAATTTAGCTCGTAATGCCTTACTAAACTCATTGAATTATAATTTATAGTGCCGTGATACTTTTTTTTTAAAATATAAATAAATAAGTAACCTAAAGCTGTCGTAGCAAAATAAATTAGGGATGTCCAAAAACTACGGCTCGCCGATTTTTTCAATCCTGTCCGTGAGATAGCAAGCTACATTCAATTGGTTGCGTTGTTAAGTAAACTGTTTTAAACACAACAAAACCGTATTTATATAAAACCATGCCAAAATCAACATTTCCAAGCCTGGTAAATCATGGCCAAAAATATATGGTAATGTTTGAATCCTCATATTCATGCGAGCAAGTGTTATCAACCATGAAACTTAGGAAAAGTGATCTTATAAACCAACTTACTGATGACCATCTGTCTTCTCTCTTGAGACTCACCTTTTCACAGTTTCACTTGTCACACGCCCATCACGTAAATCTTCTGAACAAACTTAAAAATACAATAAGACACTGAAGTATTTATGATTAAAATACATTCTCAATGTATTTAAACTTATTCATGTTAGTATATTATTTGTGTTTATAATTTAAAAAAATTAATTTTGAAGAAAAATGAACCAATAAAAGTTTTTAGCCCACCAATTTTTTTCCCCCATTTGGCTCTCCTGTAAGTAAGTTTACACCATCTTGGTATACACTTTAGAGAGAACTTCAATTTCAAATTTAACATATTTGGGGGCAGACCAATAAGTTTATGTACTCTAACAAAGTTGACCTTTTTCAGTTTCTTGTACTATCTGACTAGTTTTCGTCAATACTATTTTTCTCTCCACTATTGTACGTAAGTACAACACTAAATAACTTATATAAAATATTTTATAATTTATTTTTATACATCAATATTTGGATAAAAAAACTTTGTTAATTAATTCCTCTTCAATTCTTTTTTAGTTTTCAAATTAATTACACTACGTTTATCCTGAAAGGTAGCAGTATTTCTCGGTGAACTACACTATGGCTGTAAATTATAAGCTATACCATAGTGTAACGATACAAGGTAAGTATGCTACCTTTCTCGGCAAAAGAAGTGTACATATATACAGTGAGCTCATTCTGATAATAACGTACAAGTTTTACATTTCCTATCAATACATATTTTTAACAATTTAAAATAATCTTATTGAGATACGAGGCTAACATAGGATATTTTGTTATTCACAAGGCTGGATGTGACGTTTAAGACGTCCATATATTACTAGGCTGATTGTCAATGGTGAGCAAGTCAAGGTTCAAATCCCGGTTGAATGCTCTAAGAGTGGTTTTCCTAATGTGATTTATCATTATGGTTTTCACATCTCCTCTCCACGCCAGTGTGAGTGCATTTATAGCCACCATTCTCCTTCTTATCTTATGGATTATACCGTTAGGTACCTTTCTGTGGAAAATAACTCTTAAAAACACTTATCCCCAAGAATTATATTATCTCAATAATAGATCTCATCTATTATTTATTTTAGACTCCGCTTAGGATCAAAACAGGATTAATAGTCAAAGCCAACGCAAGGGTTTCATACGCCCTAGGTGGGACCTAAAATAACACCCCAGTTGAAATATTACTAATGAAAAATAAACTGCACCCCATTTGAAAATTAAAATAATAATAATTAGAGGGTCCAAAAATACCGGTAAAAAAAAGGGAAAATTAATAAAATAAAATAATAAATACAAAATAAGTGGCACCCCTTTCTCCCTTTTACTAATGTGTGCAAAAAATACTTTCCCTTTTTCAATTAAAAAAAAAATATTTTCCGAA
>CABFOW010004113.1:40408-61513 GCA_902141385.1 Timema californicum | reverse complement strand
CCCATCACATGGTAATGAGTAATCGCATCAACACATCCCTCTTCACCCCGCACCCCCCCTCCACATGTGGGCCAGAAGTAGGACAACCACCCCTCCCCCAACCCTAGTGAAAAACAGACATCCCATTGTTATGCAAATGTGTAATCGGAACTGCATTCCATACTTACTAATGTAGTCAATAATAAACTTAATTATTTTTATTCTTATTATTTAAAAATAAAAAACACAGCAAACCATAAGCATTTATTAAACGTGATTTTCAAACAAAAACATACAAGGTGAACGTAATGTGATTATTTGTCAAATACAATTTTGTGAGATGGACTAGTTGTTCTTATCAAATAAAAAACTAGATTGTACTCTTCTTTGAATCATTGATCGGTTGATTTTTTTTTAATTCTTGAAATTACAGCATTTGAGCTCTGCAAGCATTTCTTGAATTTTTTCCGTTCATTAACCAAATTCGCACTTTGTTATTTATATTATCTTTCATTCTGTTGAAATATTTTCCCACTATTCAAATTATTAATCAATATTTTTTATTTAATCCCTTATACATTCAAATGATTTTGTAATTTAGTTTATTTACCTAATTAAAACAATTTATGTTTAACTAAACGAGTTTTGTCAATGTAAATATATTCAGCCGCTCATTACAATTTTCAATTTTCAATGGATTAGTATGTTAAAATGAGAACTATAAATTATAATGTATCATGGAATAGGAAAATACTTTTCAGAAATCTCCCTAGAGACAGTAATTATTTCAATATCCATTTCGATATGATATAATATAATATACAATCTACAAACTATCTATTATAGTGAGTCATTTTAATACTGAATAATATATTTATCTAATTTTTAGTTTTTAATATCAATACGTAATTCTTTATAAATAAACGATTTCATTTAAATATAGTAAATAAATTGTATTTACAATATTGCTACAGAAAGCCTTAAAATCTTAACTTTCACTTAAGCAGTATCTTTTTCAATATATATATTTTATATTTAAAATTAATTGTAAAATACATTATAAACTTCAAATTATGTAACTAAGACGCTATTTAATTGTAGATTCACACAAAATTAAATATCCTATTGTCATGATGCATTTAACTGTAACTGATTTCCCGCAAAAAAAAATAGCTAGCATAATATTTCTTATAGACTTTTCCCATATTTATTTTTAACAATACATATTATAAACAAAATTTATTGAAGCTCAAACATCTTCATTTTAATAAATACTGCTGAAGAAAATTGCTACGATTAATGTAGCTCTAATAAGATTTCATATGTTATTATTAATACATTTATCATAGGCATAGATTACCTATATTTATAGCATATTGTTATGAATACAAAATTCTTCAATATAAACCATGAAGATTTAACAAACTTTTCAAGTTACATTTATAATTATAAACTCAGTCATATATTTTGTAGAATATAGTAAAAAATAAAAAAATAGTAAAAAAGCTAAAATAACACACTCGGTAAAAACCATAAATGTTGTTCGATGTGAAATATATATATATATATATATATATACATACAAACAACCAAAGATACATAAAATACAGTAGAACCTAGTTAAAACGAGCAGTAGGAAACCCAACAGATTTTCCTCGTTATACCCATTACTTAATATTAAAATGATGAGTAAATTTACTACTACTTTATTTAAATTCTCAATAACTTGAATAAAAGATAAATTCAAAAAACAAAATAGATATTATAGAATAAATCATAATAATACATACCTACACATTATTTGTTTTTATATGCTTGTATAATCTACAATAAACTTAATATTAAACACAATTTATTTTCCTTAATTTTAGAACCACACACTTAATACTAAACACATTTTCCCTCAATTGTTAAAAACAATGCTAGTTAATAATAAACGGTATTTCAATTAGTACTTTTATTTATGAATTTGAAAATTGATATTTGCTTAAAGCTTTCACTTTGACAGTTGTTAAAATTCCATTTAAAACACTCGATGGGTTAAAGATATTATTATTGCTTCAGTTCCTAAAAAAATCGAAATGAGGGATCCTTTTTATTTTGTTAGAGACATGTTTCCACGTAAGGGTTTGTTTCTAACTTATTTCCAGTATGGTGGTGTTTGAGTAAAATGGGGGAGCAAGGCCAAAGGATAGACACTGTATTGGTAGGTAGAGGGGAGAAAGTCTCCAAGGATAAGGCAATGTAATAAACCAGCCAGTAAACCGATGCGGGTAGTCATAAAAGCTAATTAAGTCACCCTTTTCATTTTTCTCTATTCCAAGAATTGGGTATTTCCAACACCCGGAGCAATTAAGAATGTTTGCGTACTTGCATGGTTAATAAATTTGTATATATATCCTTTTATTACGCTTGTTATAAAAGTGAGAGATTTTATAGGGTAACGCATAAACAAAATTATTAATAGTTTTTTGGTCAAATAGCCGATATCTAGTTATTTACATATTCTCTGTAATTAAGTTTGACTGTACATATATAAATTGAAGCCAAATGTTAAGTAATACTTATCAATTAAAATTGTGGTTTAAACGAAATATTAAAAACACTTAAAATTGACTCCTGAACATGGTAATCAAACTTGGAGCCCTTGACCTTTCTCGTTAAATCTTTACCACTGAATAATCAATAACTTTTTTCATGATCAGAATCATTCATCACTAATAGTTTATTACAGAGTCTGTGATAGACGTGTGCAATTGTTGGCTACCTAGAGATATCAGAAACACAGCCATTGGTGATTCGGGACCAACTTTTATGATCTTGTTTGTACAAGCTATAATTAGAATTATAAAATATAAATACTAGATATACAAGTTTAGAGAGTGTTGATAAAATTCATTTTTTTAAATTGTTGATATTACTCACGTATAGTGTCACTTTAAACATATATTACCAGTCATACTATACTAAAATTTTGTTTTTGTAAAATTTATACAAATGGTAAATGAAATATATATGTGCATTTGTTTTCATTATCTTATTAAATTCATCACTATACATAATAGTTATGCTTGTAATGCTACGTATAAGTATAGGGCCTATATAAAATCTATTGCTGTAAATTTTGTGTATATTATAGATTAAATTATTTAGAAAAATAATAAACTGTCTATTATTTCTATAAGTTTCAATATACTTCACAAATAATAATATTTATATTTACAATAAACTATGTATTTTTCAAACAGCAGTAAACTTATTTATAATGAACTAAACAATTATTATTAATGTTTTATATGATACCTATCAATACCATCCATTATATACATTAAATTTGTTTCAATATAATACAAACTAAGCTTTTAAATTGCTGCTAATGTTTTAATGATAAGCAAACCGAATTATATTACGTATTTTAATATGAGGAATTAAACATTAGCATTAGACTAAATTACTAGTTGCACAGTTTAATATCTCTTTAATCTATGAGATAACAATTTAATTCTAATAATCTATCTAATTACAACGTTACATTAGAATTTTAGTTATTTTGTTTTTAGAAAAAAGAGAGTCAAACTATTAGTAAAGTGATATGAAGAATGTATCAAATGTTAAAACATAATACGTAGACTCTGATATTAAAAATAAATAGCCATTACTAGCTACCTGCATATTAACAGTTTTGATTTTTTAAATATTTTTATTGTAAATGTTCTTGTTACAAATAAGAAACATAAACTACTTAAGCATAGTATTCCCCAATTGGCTACTCCACAGTAATACAGCTATTTTGTAAAAACAACGCAATACTATTTGTAAAATTCTCTTAGCAAGTTTGGAAGAAGCTCATCTTTACGACCAGGATATTTTGGTATAAGCCCAAGAGGTGTCTAAGTTAAGAGATAAACTAAGTATTTATGTTCATTTTAGTACTGACAGATTCAGCGCTAGAATATAGTGTCAGATGTTTAGTGCTAGGTGTTATATTCTAGGTTAGCTAGTATCTATATATTTTGTAGATATAAAACTTTGTTACCAAACCATATCTCAAACACTTTAATTAATAAATAAACACTATTATTTATTTACAAAATTATAATGATTTAAGAACAGTTTTCTAATGAATCTTGTCTTTATGTCTTAAAGAGTTTAGTGGGCCACTTTTAGTTAAGCTACTCAATACAAACTGATATAAATTATGAATCAGGAATAATAATACTATTTGATGGACCATTAATTTTAAAATAATCGCGTCTAGATTTCGTTCGAGAAAAGATAAATAATAAGTTCTATAAAACTTACATAAAATTCCAACCCGCCTCGGTGGCGTAGTTGGCTGACGCGCTTGTGTTGAGCTCGACTGCTGAGGACGGGGAGAACGAGGTTCAAATCTCGGTCGGGTGAACTGGGGGTGGTTTTTCCTAAATGGTTTTCCACTCTCCCTCCGCACAAATGCGGGTTCACTTCCTCTAATTTAAGCTTCCTAATCCATTAGCGTGGTTAGTACTTAGAGCGTATAACCCGAACGGGTAGTAAGACGCGGTGTTAAATATATACATAAAATTCCACTAAAATTAAAACTTATTTTGAGATATAAATAATTAGGTTTACCGGCGTTCAAATTAAAATACTTTTGTATTAATAAATGTTATGATTGGCGATATTCTAAACAAATTTAAACAAAATTAAAATAAACATAACTTAATTTGGAGCTGTTATGTTAGATTTACATGTTTTGAAATTCAATACTTCGATGTGAAATACCGATTATATAATAATAAATCTATCATATATGCTAATGGCTTTACTAAATTTATAACTACAATGATAAATTTGAAATTAAAACCTATGATATTAATGAACCTTATTAATAAACTGTGGTATAGAATTAATCTAGAAAGTTATTTAAGTAAATGTTACTTGATAAGCCGTAACAAATGGTTTTTATATATTTTTAATTACGAGTAATTATCGATATTATTAAATAAAAATATTATATAGTATATAAATATTACTCAATGATCTGGTTCCAAAACTTTTAAATGTTATTTTGAAAGATAAACTAACACAGAGCATTCAACAAATGATTTAGGTACTTGCATAAGCCACATTTTGTTAGTACCACGTCTTAATTCCCGATCAGGCTATACGCATCTGTACTAATTACGCTAGTGAGTTAGGGATGAGGAAGGTTCAATTTAGAGGTAAAGTATCAACATTTACATAGAACTATTGTGGAAAATCATTTTGGGAATACCACCCTCAGTACACGTGAGCAAGATTTAAACCAGGATTGATCTCCTTATAATCAGCAGTCCAGTTTAACACAGGAGTGACGCCTTAGACAATGTCGCCACTGAAGCAGTTAATACCACATTTAATGAAGCATGTAGCTATAGCATGTTTCAAAGTGAGTAGAGTATTTGATTATAAACACTCCGAACCTTACTTCTAAGATACTAATGGTAGGGTTAAATTTATTGTGCAGCGCTAGTCTATTAAATTGAGCTATTAAAAATTGTGTTTCTAGCTTGCTAGATATTCATGCTGAGTTTTGAAATATCTTATATTTAACGAAAATATATTTGTCTTGGTGAATAATTTGTTTCCTATTCATGTATTAATTTAAAAAGTAAAGCATCATTTTAAACCAATACTATATTGCTTTCAATTAATTTATCTTAAACGTCATTTACCCTTAAAGGCAGCAAGCTTAAACATCTTGGTTCCACTATGGTCTAGTAGCTTATAAATAATGCCGCAGTGTAATCAGTCAAGGTAAGAGATATCTTTCAGGATAAACGAGGTGTACCTAGACTAGTATCTATCTCTTTAATACGAACGTGTATATTCATGTCAAACCCAATAGCGACATATTGTATGGGTCTTAATTGATAAATGAGGATTTTAATATAATTGAGATGCGTTGACCTAAAGATGTGTAACTACTATTAAAATTACAACAATTGTTACGTTAAGTAAAAAAGGTCACACCTTACATACGCCTCTCCCCAGACGCATATCCGGAACCGCTGGGTCTGTGGGGCCAATCTTTGGGTGGGGTAATAACTTGAGACCATACCCTAAAAATCCTCCCCCAACTTGCTCCGGCCTTCCTCCCTCCCCAGATGCATCTCTGGAACCGCTGGGACTATAGTGTGAAATAATTGTAACAAACAATGGTGTCTCTACTGAAGTTTTCTAAAGCACTTTGTAGGCATGAAAGCCTCATGTAGATGTTATAAATATTCCATTTTTAAAGAACGTTTATTTAAAACTAAAATTCACATTCCTTTGTGTTTTATTCATTTGAAAAAACTATTTATTTTCTTTAATCTAGAGAAAGTCTTTATCAAAGAAATTATTATTATTTGTTTCTATTTTTGCGAACGGGTCCGCTAGTTAATTTTTAATTCCATCTATAAATAAAGTGTATTGCCATATAAATGTAATTATATTTTGCTCCAAGAATAATATTTAATTTCTCACCATTTCTACTGAATTGAATCTTACAAATTGTAAAATCATAAATATATAATTTTGTTTCTATAAGTAGCTTATTACGAGGCTAGCAATAAAAATAGACAGAGCTTACCGTTTTTGTATTGTTATTGAGTCCAAAATAATGAGTTATAAGAATATGATTTGTATTTTTACACTCTACTATCTGAATAATTATTGGATACATAAATTACAAGTTCTCGGGGAAGGCTTATGTTTTAAATAAGAATATTCTAGTATTATTGGTTAGTATTTACTTAGCTTCAATTAGGTATTATTAAGAAAGTATTTTAAGTATTTAACGTGCACTGTCTGAACAGACTGTTTAAATCAGTATACGACTTAAAGACTAGCTTAAACCTAGAATAGACACAAAGCACAGCCTACGGCATTTAATTCATCACTATGAAAGGAGAAACCCACATTTCATCATTATATATTTTTCAACCATGTCGGGAATCAAACCCGAGACCCTTATCTCAGTCGGCAGACAAGCCATCGACTAGGATAAAGTATCAGACTTGCGATATAATCTCATTCTGGTTTAGTGTCAAGATAAATAAGGTCAATTAGGTCTAATTTAGGATAATGCAAGCAAAATTATTCTAGGATAAGTAAATTTAAAATTTACCTTAATTTATGTTAGTTTAGTTACTGTCCAGTTAAGATAAATTTGATTTTATTGTGTCAAATGTTTTTATATAAAATAAGGTTATTTGAGCTATCCCATATTTATACTGACATGTAATTTTTTTATGACGGAGAAAAAACTTAATTTCATTGGGAGTAGATCCGTTATTAGTCGTATCAATATTATTTTTAATGTAAAAAAGGAAACTTTCTTTTTTTAGAAATTTCGGGAACCCAAAATCTGGTTATGTTAAGTACTAAAAACAAATAGATAAATTCAATGCTTATATCGCAAAATTATGATTTGAAACATGCTGTGAGCCCAGATTGGGTCACTGCCGCTAGATTGGAAACCACTGGTCTGTTTATTTTCTAAATATGGTGTTTCAGTATCGATTTTCTTATTTCTATAACACCCAAATACACACACTTCAGCCATGCATGAACGGATCATACATATCTGCATCTGGATGAGTTTATATGAAAAATCATAGAATGATTTACTGTATCAATATCATAATATGTATCCTATATAAAATATTAATGACAATTTTAATGTGGAATTATTATCCCATACATTTCTTGTTTGTGACACAATTTTCCATCAGGTTAATATATATATTCTCAACCATAATATTGTTGCAATAGTATTAAAAACACGATAACTCCTCTTATAAAAATAAATAATAGCTTGGTAGGGTGTTTTATAATTTTATAATGTTTTGTTTTATAAACTGTCAAAAAAATAAACCTGATTTTATAATGGGTAGTATTTTCCTGTACTTATAGCTCAAGATGAATTTTTATTACACAATTTCAAAGTGTAAACTTAAATTGGACGAGGCTTGTGTTAATAATAATTTAATTTTTAGTTATATTCATATTAATAACGTGCTTAACATAGTTACTAATCCATCATTAATCACCTGATAAAATATCTGAAACTAAATTATCTGTCTTTATTTAATGTAATTAGAAATAAAAATGTACTCCAATTCTGTATTCTTTCATAAAAATCCTTTCTTGAAACTTAGAGAAGTTGATGTGGTGTGTATAATCGGTCAAAACCCAGGACATTCAGTTGAGCTGCACCAGCACCATGAAGTAGGTAACCACAGCTCCCAGTACCTACACAAATAGCAAAATTTGAAAACAAGTGTTTAGTTGTTTATTTTATGTTCATATTCTCTAGTGAAACATAACAAAAGGATATTTCGACAATTATTGAATATAAGGAATGCAAACAAATTTGTTACAGATTTAAATATAATTTTCTGTTATTGATTTTATGAAACTAATCTATTTGACACTCAATATAACTTGATTTGAAATTATGATTTCACACCCCTCCAATAACTGTAGAGAAGTAAAGAAACGAGATTCTTAGATAATGAATGTTAAAGATTTGAAAACTCCGTGAAACCCCCAAATATGCCACTGCACAGTATTGTGTATTCTTGAAGTCTACTTTTTGATTATGGTGTACCAAATATTGAATAGTCAAGATAAAATATTATATGAAATTTAATAGCAGCTCTTTGTTTTTGGATTGGATTAATAATTTTCCATATATTTTAAAATTGGTATACATAGTCTTTTATGTTGTTATAACTTATGTTTATATCTGGGTTACAAAGGGTTTGAGTTACAAATTCTTTAAACTATAAACTACAATATTGAAACAAATTTCAAACATTTAATGATGAGAATATTTTACAAAATAAAATATTTTCATCTTGACATTGGAATTGATTATTTAGTGCTTTACTGTTTCATAGTTCATTAAATGTATCTCCATATAATCAAATTATCATATTCTGACAGCAGTTTTACATGTTGCATAGTTAAGGTGATCTTGGGATGGAATTAGTCGTTCTGTGCAACGTAACGATAGCTCCTTTTTCCTAAATTATACAAATGCTGGTTGTACAAGTACATTCATAAATATCATGTTCAGCACAACATTTAGTAGTTTTCCACTTCCTTACATTAGCAACCATCCAGGATGCATATTTTCAAGATCTCTTGTATATTGAATTAAACGTATTATTTAGATAATGTTTATATCTACATATATCAACTATTTTTAATTTAATTAATTTTATTGTATAGTTATCAAGGATCTCTCTAGATGTATATTTTAAATCCATTATTTCATATTCTATGCTCAAGAACAACATAAGGGGAAACAATCTTTTTAGAAGTTTGGATTATTGACACCAAATTGAGTAGGCACATAAAAGGGCATGATTTAAGTAACCGCTGGTTATGCTTCTCAATGACCAAATGCATGGAATATCCTTCATTTTGGTCATGCTGAACAGTGAACAAATTGTGAGATACATCTATTCAATTTGAACTTTGTATGGTATGTATAGGTACAAATAAATCTAGAACTTATGATTCTGTTGCAAAATAGAGTTATTTAGATAAAATATCACATCTTTCCCAGAACAATGGTATGTGAAAATCTTAACAAACATGTGCCAGTTTAATCACCATCTCGTTTGGCAACAGTCATATCCCAGAATAAATAAGATCTTTGGCACACCCCTAGATGAAATGTGAAAATGGGAAGCACTGCCATTAAGGCTTGGGTGAACAGTATGTAAATCATAGAATGCGCCAATTACTTTACCTAATTTTGATATTTCAGCATCTTTCTGTACCATACAATAATTTTGTTTATAAGATATTCTACAAATATTATTATTTCTGGCTTAAGTCGTTCAGCTTCAGTACAACCATAAAACAATCTATAGATACTATCTTTTATAGATTATTATAATATATAAACTTGAATTGTGTTTAGAGCTTACAATGCTACTACAAAACATCGTATCAATTTATAATTCAAACTACACAAAATATTTTGTTAGAATACAGCCACAACACAAAAGGTTACAGGTAGAAGCAAAGATCAGCGTGTACATTAACATATCAAAACGTTTGCCTATTTTTTTTAACATAAAGGAGTGAAATGCTACATTAAAAACTTTGCCTCCTTGATATAAAAAAGAAAGAGCATCCATTAGGCTTCACAATATAAATATAACTGAAAACTGATGCTTTACTTGCAGGGATGCGATTTACATTTGCAAGCTTTAGATTATAATTAACATGAAAATTACTTCAAAACAAAAATATTCCAAATATATAGGTTATATCAGCTCTTTACAGATCTCAGAAAGAGCAAGGAAGTAAATTATTTCTTTTAAAGTATATTTGTGATCAAATTTGTAATATTATTTCTTTAAAGACAAACAATCTGGCAAAGTGTTTCCAATAAAAATATTTATATAAATTTGATAATTCATGATTATGATTATGATGATTTAATAATACTATTAATAATGATTTTAGTTATATATATATATTTTAGTTATATATATATTTATATATATTTTAGTTATATATATATATTTTAGTTATATATATTTATATATATTTTAGTTATATATATATATATATATAACTAAAATCATTATTAATAGTATTATTAAATCATCATAATCATAATCATGAATTATCAAATTTATATAAATATTTTTATTGGAAACACTTTGCCAGATTGTTTGTCTTTAAAGAAATAATATTACAAATTTGATCACAAATATACTTTATACTTTAATTATTTATATATATATATATATATATATATATATATAAAGCAGTTGGATTTTCGACAAAGGAGGATAAACATTAATACCTTTATATGTACAAAATGTGTTACTGTTTAAAGCTTTTACCAACATAACTTTATTTGTGAAGTCTAATCATATATATTATATCAATTAAAGATATTAACATATTCTTACGGAAGCAAATAGATCCAGAGATACTGTGAAAAACTTCGCCCCGGAGATTGTCATAGCTTTCTGACATTGCTGGCATACGATCTGAACAAAAGTTTTAGCCTCTTCGGAGCCGTCGTACCAATGGCAGCTGTAGGCAGCTTCCATCACAGAAGAGCTCTAGTATAATCAAATCAACAAGGATTACTTCACATGGATCAGTCAGCCTCTATATTTCTTATTCAAGCTATCTACTATAGATAAAAATAAAAATCTTTGATAAGATTTTAACTTCAAAGTTAATTCATGTAATTTATGTTTTAGTGTGTGCCATAAATATTATCTCATTTGTTTAACATTGTTAAAATAAAGTCAAGATACATCCTGAGTGTTGATCGCTCTTAGTTTTTGACACTCTCAAATGTTCATATATATATATTTATAATATTTAGTATTAAGACTATAACTTAATTATTATCATAAACTTTGGTCGAACCTTTACGAGTATGTTTGTAACACGTGCCTAAACTTGTATTTTATAATAATTTGATTGCTAGTGTTTTATTATAATGTTAAAGAAATAATTTGTTGCAAACCTTTATCATTTAAGGGAAAATGTAAAAAATTTTAGTCTTATATCTCACCTGAAGAGGTAAAACAAATCAATTATTGTTTATTATTTTCAGTAAAGTGTGAAATTACTAGAAACACTTACTTCCTCAATTAGTTTGTTGCCATAGAAACAAAACAGGAATATTTGCGCCAAGCCATAGAACAAATAACCAATCACTGTTAAAGCGTACACATCAACAGCTTCAATCTAAGAGGGTAAAAAAACATAATTAGAAATCAATAACATTTTATCATTTAAAATATATTTGATTTTGTTGGCTTATTTAAGTAAAAATGATTATTTTCCCCATAAAAAATTATTTAAACTTTTTGATTACCTCGATTTTATTTGTAAAATTTAAAAGTTTATTTATTTTATGCCAAGTACAAAATATATTATTCTTACTAAAGTTATTAACTTATAATGTTTTTTCCTCAAGACATCCAATTAGGTGATTGATATTTATAATTCATTAGAGATTGGAGCTCCAAACACCTTCATATTACAGAAGTCAGTCATTTGGGGCTTGAGTCCTAGTTTTTGTCAAAACTTATAAAAGCAGTTTTAATAACAATTTTGTATATCTGGTATTCTGTCATACGTGACTATTATGGTTTATATACATAGTAGGCCTACATAACACAAACTCAAATATAAAGTGATACTTTTGGTGTAAATTTGTTCACCTCAATTAAACTGTTTTGTTTAAATATTAAAAAAAGAATATAATAGATTATCCAATAAATTTGAGTAATTTTTTATATAATCATGGTCCACAAATTGTATTGTCTTTAATTTGTCAAGAAAAAAAGTCAACAACTGAATGTTAGCTTATTTAATTTGAAAATATATCTGTACACTCCACTTACCCTGAAAGATAGAAGTCTTACCTTGGTCGAAACCAATATGAACTTATCTTTTAAGCACCATAGTGGAGCTTGTCAAGGTAAGCTGGCTACCTTTTATGGTAAACGGAGTGTACACAATTTTAATGGAGCCTAGAATTTCTAACTTTTTAAATTTCTAACATTAACTTCTAAAATTGATAAACATAGCTTGTATAAATGTTTTTTTCTTTTGCCCCTGACCTTAGTAGCCTGGTAGGCAAGTAGTGTAAGAGCCACTGTACTAGTCAACATGTGAAGCAGGAGAGCAGTCCCGTATGCTTCACCAATACTACTCACGAACCTGTAACAAAAACATCAACTTCAATAAATAAATTACAGGAATTTAGGTAATTGTTTAATTTTTTAGTATTCTATAGAGTTTTATAACAAATCCGTTTTATCCAAGACCATATTTTGGCTAAGGCTAGGATTATATTTGCACAGAGTGAACGAGAGTGATTTAAATAACATCTTCCACAACTTATGTGTAACGAATAGCAAATAAGTTCCGATTTATTAATTTTAAAGATAGGTAAATTGCTCAGAGGTACCCCAGAAATATGAAGGGACTAGCTTTGTCATAATTTTTTCCACCCTAGCAGCTTATTCGTTATGTCAATAAAGTTTATTCAATAAAGTGGAATTTTGGAAAAATTACATAGTTTTCATCAATATTTTCTTTTTCATATTAAAATTACTTTTGTATGAAGGCCAATGCTATTTAATTTTTTTTAATGTTAGCACCGCGTCTTACTACCTGTTCAGGCTATACGCCAATGTACTAATTACACTAATGGGTGTAATGATATGGAATTATACATCCCAATAGTTTATTATTCACATCTATATTCAAAATCACGACATTATAAATGAGAGCTGGCATTAAGATGTATTTGTTTTAAGTTATTAAGTTGCAAGGTATAGTGACATCTTTGTACGTCTCTGTTTAAAAAGAAAAAGTAGTTTGGTCAACAGAGACGCACCTGAATGACCGCACCTCTTTTTTCTAGGAAGTTTCAAGAAGGAAATGTCGCTTGATATACCCCTTCAGGGTTCGCATCTCCTCACTTCCACGGTCGGATATCTCTAATAGGAACTATTTTAACCTTATTTTAGTTATTTTTATAACCATGGTAATCGCTAGTTTAGGCAAATATCGAGCTGTGATTGGACGATGGATTCAAACTTTACAATAGTGAACTGCCATGGCGTTTTCTACTTTATGATTGTAAATAATGTTTTAATAGTGATAGTATTTTGTTAATAATAAAATGTTTTTTAAGTGTTCATTTTATAATGGTGTACTATAAATATAAGTGTTGTGTTCCTGGATGCCTAAATAGAACAACTATTAGACATAGATTTCCAAATAAAGATGAAACGAGATTCTCCATCTGGAAGAAACTTATCTAGAAACAAAAATTTGAAAATCTGGACAGTGAAATTATTCGCACTAAATTTACAATTTGCAATGAGCATTTTAAAGACGAATGTTTTATTCTAGGGACTAAACGGCTGAATGCACATTCCATCCCATATTTACAATTGCCAGGTGGGGGTGGGGTCTATTATCGTAAATTGTATTGGCCAATTTATAAATTAAAACGGTGACAAAAATAAATTAACGAAAATACATTGCATTAATATCAGTGAACAATTGATTTAATTACTTTTGTTAATGTAATTAAATGTTAATTCTCAACATTTAAATAAACCAAAATAGGTAAACTTCAATTAACTTTTGAAACCAAATGATAGGGCCTATACAATAGAGTAATTAATCTGCTTTAGAAGAAAAATATTGGTTCATGAAAAGGCCCCAACACAGAATGTTCGTAGTCCGTAATAAATCTATGCTTAAGTATTTGATTGCTCTGGAAACAGTGTCCTTATCCGTAACTGTGTAAAAGTTGGTCAACTTTAACTTAATGAGGAGTAAGGACTAGGTTATACAGATTACATAACTTAGGCAGTATTTGAATAGTCTACTTCACGCGCCGCAGAACCTTGACGTTCACTCGATAGTTGCATTAGCAATCATGTGATCATGTGCAGATCCGTCTGAATTGTTATGAAGTGTGCTAATGCACCCCTCACACACCCTTGAGTCCAAGGGCGACAGCAAGTTACCCTTGACATGCCATCTATGCGGTGTTAGATCAGCAATTATTTAATTTTTTTGTCTGCTAGAGAGAGAGAGAGAGCTCGTAGAGTAATGTGATATTTGATAACGTACATTAAATATACTGATTGATTTGTAGTGTTGTATTGTGTTGTATTGGATAATTTGGCTAATTTGTTATGTGCAGTGAAAATAAGTCACAAATCTGTAAGAGGCCTACGCTAATTCGGGCTGATAGATGGTGTTTAAAATAGTTTCTAAGATCATAGGTAGGAAGCAGCACTGTGGACTCAAGGCTGTGAAAAGGATATTTTGCCGTTCGAATAGTCTGTTTCAGTCTTTGATCTCAAGTGCGTGGTAAGTGTAAATTCATCAAGTTTGCATCAAGTTGAGTGTACTTGACTATTCGGATACAGCCTGAGTAAATATGTGTGCCCACATTTAGATAAAAGCACCAATGGCAGGGAAAGAAAACTAGTAAATTGGCATTATTCTTATCAGACCCAAAAAAAGGTCAGCCATCTATATACTAAGATTAAGACAAAACAATAATTTAGAAAATATTCGCACGAATTACCTATATCACAGTACATCGTACTGCCATAATCTTAGTCCTAAGGATTTCGTGAAAAGTTTTAATTTCGGAGGAGGTGTAAATGTCCATCCACATGATTAATAATGTGTTCCTCAATTTACCGCAAAAGCTCTAAGACCATGCAAAATCCTTTTAACTTTGCCCAATATAAACCCTATTAGGTTAGTGCATATATTCCAGTTGACGGATCAACAAAATATTTCTTGTTATTCACTATAGTATGCACGTACGGCAACATATACTTCCAACTTTGTAAGCCAAAAAATACGTTTCAGCAGTCAGTCCAAACCAAAAAGTTTTCCAAATAGCCCACTCAAATAATACATTTTCAGTACTGCCAACTTTAAAAAAACCTCTAATATATATATATATATATAATTCTAAAAATAAATGTTAAATAATTGTTATATTTATAAGTAAACGGAACTAACCAAATCTAACCTAACTATACAATTTCATGAAAATTTTAATTAAATAGATAGGACTTCTCATTAGTTTCATACTAAGTTATCATACTTTTATATAGTGGCAAGCAGTAGTACCTAACCAAGATGCCATGAATATGTCAAAGAGGCGTTTTAATCATCTTCGGAAATAATTAATTATTTAATCTCACAATTATAATATTCTAATGGCTGCCTTTTTTATGATTAGATATAGGCCTAATTTATAACCCACTTGGTTCTGTGCTTTTTTTTAATTCGACTATCTAAAAATACTAAGTAGGCGTTCTCTACCCAAAATGTGCTATAAATATATTTATTGTGTGTTTTTTGTAGCCTAGTTTCTTTTATTAACAGTATGAAGATGGGAGGATAACATTAGAATGGACCTGAATGAAATAGGATGTATTGAGGCGGATTGGATAGACCTAGCTTAGGATAGGGATAGGTTGAAACACTACGTATTCTTTCCAGATATAATATTGCTGTGATACTATTAAGGTTGTCTATAGCTTCGTGGTCGAGCGCCTATCATCCCTGTACGGAATAGATACCGTTTAACTAGCTGTTAATTGCTCCGTGTTCTAGCACTAATTAAATCGGTGTATCTAATAAAATTAAAGAAAGAGAACTATTGATGGCTGTTTGTTTATTCACACATGGTTTATTTAAATGACATCTGTTAATTACTTATACATACTCCAATTAAATGCTTTATATCAATGCACACTTGTGATAATAACGTAAATTATTGTATTCTGTGTTAGACTGCGACTGCGACTGCGAGAGCCATTGCTAATGCATTTGTCAGTCCCTGACTGCATTGCTTGTCTGTGCGTGCTAGAGCGACTTGTGTGTGTGCGGATTGTGCTGGTTGTGCCTTAAACATACGCACAAGCGGCTTATATATGACATACCCCTTGCCTCTTGCTCCCCTCATCCACAGTGTAAAAACTAAATAATAGAAAGAGTCATGGCGACAGGTGTTGTGAAGGCTAGCTTCTTATTGGTATAGGGAATTGGCGTCTTTTGCCAAATACTGCGGAGTTGTTCTTTTAATAGGAAATATTTTATAAAAAATATATTTTAGTGTTGTTATTCTTTTCACATTATTTCTGAAATGCGCTTGTTTCTTCATGGATGAATCATAAAAGGATACTCTACATATGTTACTTTAAAGAAAAATTACCTTCATCCATGACTTTTTACATAATTTAGAGTGATCCAAACCAATATCATTACAAGGTGGCGGTGTTATGTGAGTGTGGCAATGAACTTTCAAGCTCCCAATGCAATACAGTAAGTAAGTTTATTTTATTTATCAGCTGACTGCTTGTTGCATGCACCTTGTCTGTGGACTATTTTCTTTCGAATATTTTTATATAACTAATTATCTTGACTATCTAATTGGTCGATAAATTCATATGATTATGGATATAGACTCTTTGGCTACGAATAGAATTTCCTAAGGACTACGGAATATGGACCCACGAATACAGAGTCTATGTTGGGGCCTTAAGCCTTCTCATAATGTTTGAATTTTTAAACCGCTGTTTACATAACTTAAAAACATAAAGCAAATATCATAAAAATACAATTCATATGCAACAAATTCCTTCAAAACCGTCTCATTATGTTTGATAATATTTCATGTTATTTCAACAAGGCTTAGAAACCAAAACATAAAATTTGAGAGTTAAAAAAACAATACCCGTAGTTAACTTAGGCCTATGTTAAATAGGTACATATTTGTGGTAGGCTAAAATCTAGGGTCCAGTTTGTTGAACTATTAGTAAGTTAGTTTTTCATATTGATGATGTCATAGAAATAATAGGTCAACATAGTTGGTATGCCTATATAGTTTATTATAATGATATTTGATTAACTTAGCTTAGTTAAAGCATTCAAGTGCGCCTACTAATGAATTACATTTTTAATCATTGTTGATTAAATAAATTAACTACTGGTAGTAGGGAATATAAAGTTTATTAAATAAAAAATAATATTTACGAATGGTACATATAGGCCTCTAATCCAAAGACGTTATAGCACACACGTTTCCATTACAACTGAACTGATTGAAGCCGCCACAACCAGGTTTTAAAATAAAACTATATCTTAAATCTACGCTAAATAAACTACCATTGAAAATAATTATTTGGATTAAAATATAGCTTTCAAGAATTCAATAATTATTTATATAATTTTTATGGTTCCTATATCTGCAAACTCAACTGAACCTTTCATGTGTTAGTCCATTTAAAATAAGATTGACCAAATAAACAAGTTCAGTTACATTCGAGACTATGATGTCATCACAATGAGTCAACATAATAGGCCTAATGAAAACTAGGCGAGCCAACACAAAGTTAGTCAATATTTTAAATATGTCAACATAGTGAGTTTTGTTTTAACTGTAGTCTATATAGGCCTAATAATAATTATTCTAAATTATCGAACTAGATTATATTAGTATTGTTCGGTTGGACATCTGCTTGAGTGTGTAGTAATATCAATGAAATGTAAAAATATATTAGTATCCCAAAGATAAAGCTATTTATATTAGACAATACTCACTGTCCTCTCGCCCACATAGGACCACAGGAAAGTTGCACATCATCGTAAATATTTACATTCTGAAATTAGTTTTGGCTAGTTTTTGAAGGAGGTTTCATTAACTTAAAACGAAATTTTTAAAGTTTATAAAATTACTAAATCTTGGTGTCATTTGATTTACATATTAAAGTGATTATTAGCACCGCGTCTTACTACCCGTTCGGGTTATACGCACTTACGCTAATGTGTAATGGTAGGGTGATTGTGAGATTCCTGGCATTCCCCACATTCACAAGTCGTGATTAATACACGTCTTGTCAGAGGTGAAGGAAGGGTTTGGTAATCAGATAAATCCGTGCCGGGACCGACGATTGAACTCCGGACGCCCAACACAGAAGTTTGATACCTTACCCCTAGACCACCAGGTCACCCGATTTACATATTATTGTGCACGTGTATTAAAGTGAATAAAATATCTAAATATTGCACCATAAAAAACAAAGAACCTAAAATGGAAATACTATTTAGCGTCCTATCAATGCGATTATCCAATAATATTTACTGTAAAAATTCTGCTAGCTGTCGATATTATTGTAGATATCCTCTAGATTGCATTTTATAATGGTCTGGGGGGCGGGGGGCTCTCTCTAGGCATGTTATTTGATTAATAAAAGCTTTTGATACTGCATGACAGTAGTATTTCATTTAAGTAGAATATCTATTTTTTTCTATTTGTCTAATTAAATTTAAACATCCTATTCCAGTTCAATCAGAGGCAAAGGGAAACTTGGAACCCATTAGGTCCGACGCCCTAGCCCAATCGGTAGCGTGTCTGCCTGATGAGCTAAGTGTCTTGGGTTCGATTACCGGCATGGCCGATAAATGTATCATTGGTGAAGTGTAGGTACACCCTTTCATAGTGAAGAAATTAACGGCCGAGGACTGGGTGGTGTGACTGTTATAGATTTTAGATAGTTTATAAGTCATGTGCTGATATAATGAGTAGGTTCAGAAAGTCATCATCATCATAATCATCATCAACTATTTCCAGCCTGTGGCCACTTAGTAAAATGCCTCAATCCTCCTATATCTCTCCACCATTTTATAGATGGGATAGTGATGCGCAATACAAGGAGCCTACCTAGTGGGTCCCGCTTAGCCTCTTCTACTCAATACTGTCCTCACTGTCAAGTGGTGTACCCCGGGGGCTGAGCAGCCTAGTGGAGGTTGGGTGGAACCCCAGTGGAAGCCAGGTCAGGTGCAGATGAGCAACAGGAGGCTGGTCAGAGCCAACACAAACAAGTTTGAAACAGGGCCTGGCTAGTTGGCTCCCAGCTTGGTGGGCTGGGAGTCTGAGGGTTGGGGACGAAGAGCTGAGTCATTGTCAGCACCTGTAGCCTCAGTGGGTGAAGTCTACCATCACAATAAGATTTACCTGGGAACCTATAGGTGGCAGCCTCACTACCCAGGTGTAGGCCACAACCAGTGGTGGATTTAAAAATTTTCCGCCCCTAGGCACAGTTGTAATATGCACCCCCCGACCCTCAATTTTTTTGTAAGGAATTTAGGAAGTTTCAGAGGAAAGAGGTGTTGGGGAGGGTGGGGGTGGGGGTGGAGGGTTTAAGTTAATATTCGAATTAAGATTTCTACGAAAGATAATAAGCCATGTGCAGTACGTGCCCTAGAGTAGCTTGAGTTAACATTATGAAGAAGGGGATAGTGACGTCAGTTACAAAGTGATTGTAAAGTACAGTTATTTAAAAATAAATATTGCCGTTATGACTTTAACTTGAACTATTCCAATAATGTTGGTCAATAATTTCTAAACGTAATTATTTAAGACAAAAATATAATAAAAATAAAGACAATGTTATCACAAATGTGCTGCCTCCTAAAGCCGCCGCGCATAGGCCCGTGCCTAGTGGGCCTATAGTATAAATCCGCTTCTGGCCACGACAGGCCTAGTAGGCCAGCGGCCGAAGAAGGACAAAAGACCTGAGGTTCAGAAAGTGCAAATTAAATACCTTGAATAAAATATAAAAAATAAATAAAACCCATTCATAAGAAATGACAAGTTGTTGCTCTAGACTGATCATGTAGCTCTCTTGGAGATTGTAGGAGTGTATTTATACTATTATTGTCTATACTAATTTCCTTTTCACTTTACACCTAGCAATATTATGCCATAAGCTCTCTAGAATAACTGTGACTTTACAAGTTATCAAATCAGTCGATCAAAATTTATTTAAATTCAATAACTTTTGACAGCATGAGTGGGCTACTGACACACTTAAGCACAGTGTTTTACTGGTTCTATGCAAGGCAAGGAAAAAAAGCCAATATATGTATTAACTAGGTTTTATAGTTTTGTGTCTACACATAATAACTATCCTAATTAAGTTAAAAGAATAAAAAATGCTACACATAATTTGTTAGGTTTCTCACACTATCTGAATGCACTAGATTGGGGAGAGGTGACATGTGCTTGAGGTTTAGATCTCTGCCAGATGGACTGAAGGCGGGAAGGGGAAAGCACTTTCACTGTGCTTTCCAATCCTCTATAATCTAAATAAGGTCCATTAAATCAGCGGCCCGCCAAGCTTCGTGGATTATGTTTAAATGATTTGGCATGATTTACTTTTTCAAATTTGTTAGTATTATTCTAACTTTTATATTTAATGCCACTAACAGACTAGTTCATATTAAAATATTGAAACAGAGTTTTGTGTTTGCGTGATTTAATGATTTGTTTGACATGTTACAATTTTAATATTTTTGTAAATCTAATTTAATCCAATTGTATTATTTTTTTAGATCTAACTTTCAATAGCTAAATCGTGAAGAGAAGTAACCAGCCTTGTATCTTACTAGGCTTAGCAATGCAACATTATAGGGTCTCCTCAAAAATAGTTTATAGCGTAGTTACGGTTATACATAACACTCTGAGTGGGAGGCACTGCCATACCCAAAAATGTATTTGGGGGG